>VKOC01001811.1:0-62471 GCA_009364415.1 Spea multiplicata
TCTTTAATATTTTCATTAGTGATATTGCAGATGGTGTTGATGGAAAGGTATGTTTATTTGTTGACGACACAAAAATTTGCAACAGGGTTGATGTTCCTGGAGGAAGAAGCCAAATGGCAAACGATCTAGGTAAGCTGGAAAAATGGTCAGAGCTGTGGCAATTGGCATTTAACGTGGATAAATGCAAAGTAATGCACCTGGGACATAAAAACCCAAGGGCTGTGTATAGAATGTTTGGTACTGTCCTAACCTCAACGTGTGAGGAAAGGGACTTAGGGGTAATTATTTCTGAGGATTTAAAGGTAGGCAGACAATGCAGTAGAGCAGCAGGTAATACGAGCAGAATGCTTGGTTGTATAGCGAGAGGTATTAGCAGTAGAAAGAGGGAAGAGCTCATGCCGCTGTACAGATCACTGGTGAGACCTCACTTGGAGTATTGTGTACAGTACTGGAGACCGTATCTCCAGAAGGATATAGATATGTTGGAGAAAGTTCAGAGAAAGGCTACTAAAATGGTTTATGGATTACAAAATAAACCTTACCAGGACAGGTTAAAGGATCTATATAGCCTGGAAAAAAAGACGGGACAGGGGGGATATGATAGAAACATTTAAATACTTAAAGGGAATCAACAAAGTAAAGGAAGAAAGTTTATTTAAAAGGAGAAATAAAACCGCAACAAGAGGACACAAGCATAAACTAGAGGGGCAAAGGTTTAATGGTAACATCAGAAAATATTACTTTACGGAAAGGGTAGTGGACGCATGGAATAGCCTCCCAGTGGAAGTGGTAGATGTTAATACAGTAAAGTCATTTAAGCAAACATGGGATAGGCATAATGCCAAGCTAGATATAGGATAAGGGCAAGTACTAAAAGAGAGTACTCAGAGGTTGGGCAGACTGGATGGGCCTTCTGGTTCTTATCTGCCGTCACTTTCTATGTTTCTATGTTTCTGTGGGAATTGTTGCCCATTCATACAGTAGAGCATTAGTGAGGTCAGGCACATGTTGGACACACAAATGCCTCACAAATGACCAGGAATCAGCATTCTAGTTCATCCCAAAGGTGTTCAATGGAATTGAGGTCAGGTCTCTGTGCGTGTCAGTCAAGTTCTTCCACTCAAATTCATCCAACCATGTCTTTATGGACCTAGCTTTATGCACTGGGGTATAGTCGTGGTGGAATAGAAATGTTCTTACAAATCCAAATGCACAAGTCTAGTTTCTATTAGAAAGTAATAGTTTATTATAGTGCAGAAATATTGCTGGGGTGGATTGGAGAAGCTGTCATGTACTACTGTAGTGTATGTATATAATTTATATATACCACCTACAGGGACTGTATCAGACATTTTCCCAATTTATTTTAGGGCAAAACCTCTAGTTTTTGGTCAATACAAAAAACATATTTGTGACAAAATTAGCCAGTCTTTACTCTGGGGGATTCATTATTTTTTTTGTTGTAATATGGAGGCGGCTTGTCTTGGGGCTGGATGTGACTGTCTGGCAGTGCTGGGCCTCAGAGCCGGTCTTAAGTGTTCTGGCGCCCTGTGCGGACTACTGCTCTGGTGCCCCCCCATCCCCTTCTCACTGCCCCCCACTTCTGCCCATCTCACTGCCCCACCCTGCCCCTCTCACTGCCCCCCCACTCTGCCCCATCTCACTGCCCCACCCTGCCCCTTCTCACTGCCAAACCCCCACCCTGCCCCTTCTCAGCATGAAACGCCGGCACCGCGACGGAGTCACGGAGAGTGAGGGGCGAGCAGTTGCTGCAAAACTTCACGAGCGACCACTCGGCGCCCCTACCCGGGACTTAAATTGAAACATCATTTTTTTTGTTTGTTTTAACTTTATTCAACATCCTATTTAACATCCTCCATGTTAAATAAAGTTTAAAAAACTTTATTTAATATGGAGGATGTTAAATAAAGTTACAAAAAAGCGATGCTTTAATTTAAGTCCCGGACAGGCGCCCCTGTTGGCATGGCGCCCTATGTGGCCGCACAGGTCGCACACCCCTAAGGCCGGCCCTGTGCTTCAATACCCTTCTTACTCCAGTAGATCAATTCTTGTTCTTGTTTCTAAAATGGGGGAGGGATCTGTCTGTCTGCCAGTGCCTGCCCTGTACCCTGCTTGACGTCTGTTGCAGCTCAATTTCCTTTTTTCTAATTTTGTGTGAAATTCAGTGTCCTGTTCCGTGGAGTTGAATATGTGCCGGTGTCTACCTACGCCCAGTGCCCTGCTTCTACTGCTGCTGTCGCCGTATTACCTTCCTCACTCTGAGGGATCAATAAACCAAACTGGTCCAATTTTTGGAGACATGGAGTCCCATAGCATCCTGCTGGATGTGTGTATCCATTGGTGCAGTGCTGATGTTGCTGGTGGTTCTGAAGTGCAAAACCAAGTGTAGATCTCTTCCTTAATCTTAGGA
Source organism: Spea multiplicata (assembly GCA_009364415.1). Taxonomy (NCBI): domain Eukaryota; kingdom Metazoa; phylum Chordata; class Amphibia; order Anura; family Pelobatidae; genus Spea; species Spea multiplicata. The sequence goes on from VKOC01001811.1 coordinate 2,432, forward strand.
TGGTGTTGCTGTAGGTAAAAATTTAGTCCACAAGGTTTCAGGCACCTCCTCCTTTGGGAATACCCTTGGATGTCATTTTCGAATCAAAAAAGGCCCCCAAATTTCCCCCAAGGTGGACGGCTAGCAACAAAATTTAAATTTTGTTCAAATTGATTTAATTGCCATGCACAAGTTTTTGATTTAATTCTATGATTTCTTATACCTGCAATATCTTGACATCTCCTACTTATCTTCACAGTATTTTTACCTTTCAAACCTAAAAAAGTCTATCATTTTTATTTCCCTATATCTTAATAATTAATGTCCAGATTTCCATCTTATATTATACCCACCATCTCCAATGTATAACACTTACCCGACTCTTTTTTGTCATCTTTAAAACCTGATCATGATGTCATCCTCTACTTATAAAGTATCTTTTCCTCTCCTTTCTATTTAATTTTTATTACAATGAAGAGCTGTGTTTATGTTTTACATTTCCAACTATGCATATTTAGTCAGACATAGATACATACAAGAAAAATTTGGCCTAGTTCTATTTTAGACTTATTCTCTAAATTCTCTTTAGTCCAGAAATATACACTGCTTCCATGTGTGATCTTCAATATATTCCAATAAAAATAACAGTTCAGGTTGTGTTCGTGGAACATGGCATAGGTCCAGCCAGCTTAACTAGATTAGTTCTTGGTAAGATAATTCATGTAGCCTGATGAAACTCTTCTCACTGCAAAATGTGCAGTAATAGTGTAATCTATCAATGATAAATATCTAGCTGGGCCTGGGCTTACCTGCCTGCAGCAGTTTCTCACTGGCTTGTCAGGGCCCATTATACAAATGCTAGAATTACCAGAGATACATTTATTAAAGTGACACAATAATTCTATTTCATTTTCCACTTGGATTTTCATTTATAATTAGACCACTTGATTTTTATTGTACTTTCAATTTTTGCGATTCTCATTTTATGGTGTTTTGTTTTCTAAACCTATATCGAAAGCTGTCTACATTAATGAATGATTTATGAGACTTTATTAATCAATCAAATTTTTATAGTACATTAGTGATCATCTTATTTTAAATATGGATATTACTGACCACCGTCTGCAAAGTCATGTGTATATCACATGCATACTTTTATATCAAGGCTCTTTTATTAGCTGTTATCCTGTGTTTAAAATGTAATAGCTTAACTTTTAAGTAATTAAACGTAATGTACAGAAAGTACACTAACCAAAAATGTGTCTATTTGTGTTTATGCCGGCATTATCTTGTTATTGACAACGAGACTATTTAACCTCTTTTGTTACTTTACTGAGAGAAAAATGAAACAGCCTCCCATTAGAAATGGTAGAGTGTAAAACAACCTGAGAAGTGAAACATGCATGGGAAAGTGTCTTCACATCAGGGAAAATAGGCAGACTAGACGGGCCGAATGAAAATATGCAGATGGGCGCGTGTCAAACTTTTTCAGTGCTGGAGTGCAAACGTTTCATTTCACATAAGCTGATCATCTATGGAACCTTTATTACAAATAATAGATGAAGTGGAGGACAACAGAACAGCCGCAGCATGTACACACTTTTTATATGTGCCCAATAGGGCCACAAAGATTTATATATAATTAATCTGACAGCGGCCAATTCGCAACATAGCTGTTGAAGTTTCCCGAGCTCAAGTTCTGGATTATACTGGACCGTTCACCACTGCCATTGAGGGTCTTCTTAAGCTTGCATTAGGTATGATAGGGGTCCTACCTAATAACCTTTCTCCCCTTTCTCGCTATGTCATGTTTATCTTTTCTTTCCCTCTCTCATCTTTATTTATCCCCCTTCTCTTTGATCCCTTCTCATTTTCTCTCCTCCTCTTTCTCATTATGCCTTCTATCTCAACACTTTCTCTCTCTTCTCTTTCTTTTTATCTCTTTGTTCTCTTTATGTCCCCACCCCTTTTCTACATCTCTCTCCCCCTCTTTCCCTTTCCCTCTTTCTCTTTATTTCTTCTCTTCTTTATCTCTCCTCCTTTTTCCTCTTTACGTCACACTTTTCCCTATCTCTTCCCTGTTGTTCTATCCTTCTCTTTCTGTTTATCTCTCCAGCTCATTCTCATTTTATCTCTCCCCCTTTTCTTTTGACACACACTCAACACTGACCTGCTGAGAAACATACCCATATACTCAAACTAACACAATCAGACACACACACATACATAAAGACATACACAAAACACATGGTCACACACAAACATTCCCACACACACACACACTAACGTACCCAGGCAAACACACGTGCATACCCTATTGCCATGTTGCCCCTTCCCCAGCAGAATCTCAAAGGAGCAGTGAGACTAAGGTCTGACCCTGTTTTCCTTTTATTTATGGATCTCCCTCTGAACGGTCCTGCTTTTCCATCTAGCAGTGGACTGGACTTCCACTCCCATGAAGATCTGTGCTCTAGGCCGGCACCTACCTTGCTTACAGGTAGCACTGGGCCTGGGCTAGGGTGCGGCACAATAACGGCACAATGTAATTTGGAGCTGGTGTTCAAATATATTCATGGCTGATTTTTATTTTCAGTCTAGTTGGTCTATTTTGTATTAATTGTATACTCTTCCTAAAGGTCAACAGCACAAAAATTGAATAGCACATAGAAACAAATAAATTACGTGATCAATAAAATTGATCCAACATTTTTACTATACTGTAGACTGGGTTATGAGAACACCACTTATCACAGACTTTTGCATTTGATGTCCACTTTGCCCAGGGGAAAACTGGCAACATTTAGCCTGGAGTTTAAATCCAACCGAATGGCTTAATAATAAAACTGCCCAAAGCACTTAAATTAGTGAACATACTCCATATGCACTATCTAGCCCTGTCCAAAACATATTTAAGCAACAGATGCAATACAACACTAATTAAATGTATGTGCTAAGAAAGGATCCAGTCTTCATGTAAATGTTACCTAAAATCCATGTTTCTCTGGATACTCTGTAGCTATATACTGTATTTCATTGCAGGTAAAATGCATTAAAAAAGATGAAACCTTCAGGTATTGTCTCAAAACCTATAAATCAGAGGCTTACCGGACGCAACTCTTTACAGCCCCACCTCATCCTTTTTTGTGCTCTACAGGCCGACTTTGTCTTGTGCTACAGTATATGAATTTGGATTCACTTTTGCTATCTAGATGCGGTAGTGTCATAACTGTAAATAGTAACTTTCAGAGTCCTACACCAACATCAAGATCTCCGCAAATACTGATTTTAACCCCACAAAAAAATAAGATTTTGTTATTAACCAGAGAACTTAAGAGATGTTTCAGTAACTTTGCCTTTTGAGTTTGTTTCCCGCTTACATTTTGCACAAAGAGTATGTAATACCATTGATGCCCCAAAGCAATTTGTTAACATATTCATGTCAGCCAGATATTGGAAACCATGGATGAGGAAACACAATGATCTAATTTAACTCCTTCCATGCCCGTCTGTACTTCTAAAGGGAAATGGGTAATCAACATAATGTGATCTAGTTGACAGTCACCACTGGGAAAAATTTCAGGTCATATAGCTGGCTGAATCTTACCTGATTAACAGAAGTCACAGTAGGTAAAAGTTTAATATGCAATTGCTATACCTAATATGGCTTACTGGCAATCTTAAAATAATAGTAAGCTATGCTTAACAGGCGGGTTACCCCAGGGAGTCTTTCACTTAAGTATTGATTTAGTGCAGCTCATACCTTCTATGTGTTTAACGAAGATAAATACCAAATTGTATTTGACTGTAATTGCAAACATTTTGTTCAAATCACATATTGGTTTGAGCCCTGGAGCAAATTTTCAATTAAAGTTATACCTAACTCTCTTAAGCGCAGAAAAAACTATGTTAGAAAAATTGGTTAGTTGGTATAATACGAACGGGCCATTTATTACAGGAATATCAGCTACAGGTTGGATGTGTTTCTTAATGGGGAATAAAAACATTTGTGGTTATAATATTGAGCATTTTGGGTAAAGCACACTTTGAATTCTAGAAGAAGACAATACATTTTCTCTGATGTTGACACATTTATGGTTTTCTTCAAGCAATTTATTCTACAATATGTTACAAAATGCCTAGCCAACCCAACAAGGGGTATCCTTTTATACAAACATGGCTAATTTACATAAAAAGAAGCGACTTACATATTTACTAAATTCAGTTTAGAAACTGTCTATTAGATGTCAATGAAATGTGTTGAGACTTGAGCTGTTGTGAAGGTGGCCAAGTTGGAAAAAATAGGTGTTTCCTGAATCCTTGATACATTGTGTGATGCCCAAATCCAAAATGGACCATGGATTCTTAGTTCCCTGTTGCCATGGGGCATGGTAAATTTAAAATCTGTATGCTCCCTACTATACCCTATTGCAAAGTAAACAGCGAGAGGTCTAGCCAAAACAGGCATTTATTTGCTATGTCAGAGCCTGAGGTTGGACTGTAGATTGTGTTCAAAATGCATTCGAAGGGTCAAATAGCATTCATTGCAGAACATTGCACGCCAGGATACTGATAAATATAGAATCATTAGTATCATTAGCCATTAAATTGACACAGGAACAAAAAAGATGACTGTAAACAAATGTAACATCAATTTATCATTCGTTACATTTTATCTTCATATACTGTAGTCTAATATTTTTCCTTATATTGGATGAGTTGCTGGAGTAAATACACAGAAATCATTTTGGCATGTGAAGTAAATTATGCTTCCAGTTATTTTTGAAAAGCCACTAAAAAAACAGATCCTGATTACATTAGAACAAGATGTGTTTGCTGTTAATCAAAGAACTGAATCTTGTTTGATTTTAATTATTACCTCATCTACTCCCCAATTAAACAGCGCAGGTGCTCTGTTTAAGTGGAATACTGCAGTTGTGCTTAGTATCCGGCATTGATTAATATCTCATTTCCATGAATCAAGCCTAGAGCTAATCAAACTTTAATATGATCGTTTTTTTTACGGTTTGATTAGTGACACTATCATCGCTTCAAAAAAATATGACACAACAAAAAGTGTCTAAGGCTTTTAGTAACATGCTTTTTGCTATTATAGAGCATATAGGTATCCACGGGGATTCAATCAACTAAGCACAAATAACTAACAAAGTACAAAAACGTAATTCATACTACATTTAAGATGATAGCATCATAATAAAGAAACTACTAGCATCTAAAAAATAGCCCTTTAAAGCACTTGTTGGATACAACCTGATAAAAACATTAAGACAACAGGAGCATATTGGGGACACAGTTAAAGAGACACTCAAGCCATCATATGTGCTGTAATGTTTATTAGAGGTTCCTTTCAATTTTTGTGCTGTCCCCCTTACAAGCTCTGCAGAATCACCCCATTTTTGTCAAATACAACTCCTCACACGTGCAGGCCGGCCCAAGACAAAATGCCGCCTGGGGCAAAGTTTAAAATCCCCCCCCCCATTATCTACCCTTCCTCTCTATCCCTCCATATTATCGACCCTTACTCTCCCCTCCCCTCTTGTGCTTACCTTTCAGCAGTCCTGCGGCGCTTAGCATTACAAGCCGGCACCGAGACCGAACAGGGAGACTTGCCGCAGAGGAGAGAGAGAGGGGCGCCGAGCGGGTACTGACAACTTGACCACTCAGCGCCCCTCTCTCTTCCGCTTTAAAAATAAAAAAGTGCTTGGGGCGGCAAAGTGCCGCCCCTTTAAAAGTGCCGCCTGGAGCAGTTGCCCCACTTGGCTCCATTGTCTGGCCGGCCCTGAACACGTGATCTACCAACAGTTAGCAAGAAGCCAATCAATGCAGTCAAACCTCTGTCCAAGGAGGTAACAAGGAGCTTCTCCCTAAGCTAAATAGTCTTCTTATTATTATTATTATTTGTTTTTGTAGATTAGATAAATACATACAAATGTACTTTTGTGTGCATTCATTCTTCAAGGACACTCCCCATGACACTTGAGTGTCCCTTTAAATGGTGAGGAAAAAAATCAAATGTCCAAAAAGATATTGACAGTTTGGAGAAAGAACTCAAATTAATTTTTAGGGACTAAAATAGAAAATGGTTTGCTGGATAAAGGTTATCGGGAGACACTAAAGGATCTCAATATGTGTAGCTTGGAGAGAAGAAAAGAGAGGGGCGTGCAAAACTTAAAGGAATTTAACAAATTACAGGAGCGAAATGTATTTCAAAGGGAATAATATTTCAGAGGTTTAGACATGTAAGGACGTTTTACTTTACTGAGAGAGTGGTAGATAAGTGGAAAAGCCTCTCAACATAAGTGGTATAGACTAATACAGTGAGGGAATATAAACATGCATGGGATAACCATACAGCTATCATCAATTTAAGATGAGATCAAGGACTGATTAAGATTTTATTCTTCACTGGAAAAAAATGGCCAGACTTGGCTTGAATGGTTCTTATCTGCTGTTAAACAATATAGCTATCTCTGTATGCAGCAATGAAGCCATAAGAGAGCTGAATTGTTGTTTAAAAGATGCACTTTGTAAAGAGATCAACATTTAATACGTTCCTTGTAATAGTAATCTTTACCTCTTTAATATCTGTAAATAGATTCTCATGTCCCTTTAAACATGTTCAAGCGTGTTTTGTCTCTTTTTTTTTAATGTCAACCAAAGTTTTTAGATGGCAAATGAAAATCCCATTCATTTTGTGCCGCTGCCTGCTTGGCACAGTAGGAATGACTGCGATGTACAATAACATAGCCATCTGTTGTCATTAATGAGACAGGTTTGACTACTGTTTCTATAAGCCATCACTTCGGCAATATCACTTACTTTCTGACTGGAAATGTTGCTGGCTTGGGACCACATCGAGAATCATTACGGCATATTACAGAAAACACACAACTGTGAAAGGCCCCTAGACATGCGCTTCTACCGACTTGACTTTTAAACAGATTGTGCTGTTTCCAAAGCCATCAGTTTGTTGAACAGCCTTCTCTAATGTCCCAATAACTGTTTACAGTTATCTTCCTCAACATGGGAAAAGCTCATTTTTTAAGATTAGGATAAGGCGGGATGGTGTTCACTTTGCTAAAAACATTAAAGACATTTTGAAGTCATGTTTGACGATATTTGAGAAAATGTTTTTCAGTTTTAAGACGCACGTCTGCTTACAAGATGTAGATCCATGTGTTCTGTTCACGTCAATTTGTCCCTATATGGTTATGCATGCCAATAAAAGATATCTAATTTTAGGTAGGTACAAATTTATCTGTAAACAGAGTATTTCAAGTTCCAAATCTACAAAGCAGTGTATTGGCCTAGGCTTCACTTAGCCAAGGCACTGAGTCCATTGTTGGTAAAATGTACTGTTGGAGTGGACCTAAACGAGGTATTTGTAGCTTACTGACAAGTTTACATCAAGAATTGTGATTGCATTAATGAAAGTAATTACCGTTATGTTAATATTTTATGAAAAATACCCTGCTCCAGTACGTCGTGGGAAGCATTCAAATTAAGAAGAAGTCAAACTGCGTCAGCCCTTACTGCTTTCACATATAAAAGGAGAAATATTAGTCATAAAATAGCAGTAGCTTAAGATTAATTCCTTATGTGGGTCCAAACTAGTTTATTTGCAAAAAGACTACTTAATAGTTTCTTGAGGGCTCTTTATAACGGTTCTCCTCTTCTACGTTAATGTTTTTTACTTATTAAGTATGTAGTTGAAATAATACCCCCTCGCATGCCCAGTATAGTGTTTAAACTAGAAATGATGTAATGGGACTTTAAGCCCTTCCCTATGATGATGACGCTCACCCAGTGTATTCCTTAAAGGAAAATGGCTGGAGAATGACACAAAACACCAAAGCTAATGCTTTGGGAAACATGTTTTCTCATGAAATAATCGAATCAATGCCGTATCCAATGAAACTTGCATTATGGATGTTTCCACAACAGACTGTTACACAATACACCACAAAATAAAGGAATTCATTGAAACCACATTCAACCAATATATGTCAAAGTTTAAACATAATACAAATGATGTGGCTCCAGGACTACATATGTAACATATTTATTGCGGTCTGAATAAATGACAGGGTACTTTATTTTCACATAGTATTCATTCAAATAACATGACAGTGTAATTCCAAGAATAGCAATCTGTAAATTTTAGCATAAATGTCTGTTTTACATTTTAGAATGTGCGTTAAACCGCCATGAAACTCATAATAGAATGTTTACAAATATTTTGGCAATCGCAGTTTCTCTTGTAACATGCAACAGTTTTACCCGATATCGGGATTTACCTGCAATACTTCTCAAATATTTGTATACTTTGCTATACTTTCAGTCTTTTAAAAGTGGTAATGCACCAATTACAAGATGTATTCCAAAATATAATTAGTTAGGGAGACTGGATGTGGGGAAGGATGCTGCATAGCTCAAGATGTCTCTCCTTAACTCAATGGGTAAGAAGACGGAGAATCTTATTCTATGGGGCACATGGATCCCTGATGATAAAAGGCATGAAAATGGAATAAAGAAAACATTGAATGCAATGAAATGAGCAAGTAATACATATACATATTTAACATATGTAATAAAATGCCTGATTGAGGCATGATTTTATTGCAAGACAGCTTGATATGATGATATGTATATGGGCTTAGACATAAAATATCCCATTGATGGGTATGCCACGATAATGTGCAGAGAGTAGGTGGGGGGTGGTCAAAATGCCTAGTGCAAGCACAGGAATAAGATTGGCAACTGTTAGGTCCGTCTCCCATGTCTAAAGTTATACCTAATCTGTCTTTGTTATGAATGGTGTATGGAAAGGAGAAACGATAGATGGGATAATAATTTATTTCCACATTCTGGTGCAATTAAAGTTACTCTTTTCATCTGAGAAAAAAAAAACAGGTTTGCAGAAACATTAGAATTCGGGATATTACTACCAAATATGTGTTATAGTAGACATCAAATATGATGACTTTCAAAACGCAGCGTTTCTTCCACATTTACACATTCTGTGTATTGCTAAATGTGAAATCAATGATCACACTCAGACTAATTGGGACAGAGTTGTGGTGCTTTTCCTCTTCTGTTCCTGCTGTTGGTAATTGTGCAGCTCAGCTTTCTATAATAATAACCCATCTGGCTGCTTCGAACTTTGCCAGAAATATTATTGTTGAGCAGGAGGAAATGTTTGGGAGTTTCCATATTTATAAAGGACACAGATTAAGTAGGAGATGTAATAAATGTAAGCATAATTACACCAAATGAATTAGCGCTGTATTTAGTCCAGTGGAGCTAAATCTATTTTGGGGTTATGCCTTCTAAAGTTTGTACTGTTTTTTGAATTTTACATTTGGATTCGGGTTATCGAATGTGCCCTGCTATCACTGTTAACAAAACATTTGAGCATTTCTTCATCACTTATTTTTCCCAGGATATAAACTCACAGAAGTGAATTAGTTGATCAGTTACCCCATATACTTTGGGGCAGCACTGTACACGTGTTAGTCAACAATATGTGAAATATTTATGTCCAGAAAAAAATGGCTAATGTGATTATACCGGAGTTAGGGGAAATATCCTAAACCTTCCCTGGTGTCCCTCTTTTATGGGATTTTAAAAGGTTTGTTGAGTATATCAAAGTGCAAAAGGCCCAAATTGGCATATTCTTTATTGCCAGCTTGCTTTTAATCTCATAAAATTAAATTAGACTCCTCTGGACCCCCTGTTTACCAAGGAAGGGGAGACGAGCCCCCTCTCACTCTACAATGCGTGGTGGGGTAGGAGGTCATAGAATAATAATTGGGGGGATAGAGGTAACTTGTACAACCCTCACCCCATTGTGTACCCTGTAGAATAATGGGTTAAATGTGATTAAATAAATGCATGGGAGGCAAGAAGCCGACCCATGGCCCTAGCTTTATCCCCTGTCATGTGGGATGGAGGGGATTGAAAGTATAAAATCAGCTTGTTTTAGTTAACATTTTTAGACAAAGGGTTTGGATCAGTGAGCTGTTTAAACCATAATTCGTGTTAACAGTGGTTCAAAATAGATAGTTTACATTTGAACTACATGCCCAAAAACAGTTTGGTGTTGTGGAATCTAGACTGTGACCTCTAGAAAGGTCATATAAATGATAAGGAACCAGTTTCATTTTAGTAATTCAATGCAGTGTGCAGGGTATTAATATAGACACATTGTATGCGCTTAGTCTAGACGATAGAACAAATAAATCTATAAATTGCAGAAGAAACTTGCCAATGTTGGCCCTTGATAATGAATACTGAATTGAGTGATTTAAAACCACAACTCTCCTGCAAACTCTCTTTGTGACTCTCCTTTTAGTGAATAAAACAAAAGTCAGACTGAACTTATACCAACATGCAAAAAAATTATATTAATAATTATTATTATTAAACATATAAGGATAATTCCTTATCTGGGAAGGACATATTCTGTAGCACATATATATTTGTTCCCAACCAATGATGTTTATTTTTCTATGCAATTGTCAGGCTTTGTTACTATTTTTTATATATAAGGGGAGGTTTGGGGTATTTAATTGTTGTTTCTGCCCTGAAGAGGGAGAGGAGAAGCTATATCCTATCCTACCGCATGACAAGCAATGAAAAGAAATTTAAGACCAATAGCTTTTCATTTTTTTTTCTATTACTGATTTTTAGCTGAGGGGCATACATATGAATCGGTATAAATAATCTAATTTGATTTTTTTTCTAATGATGGATTGCATCATTGATATGCAGAATTTAAATTTATATAGATCATTATGTAATCCATTTCCCTATGACAAAGTAGCAAAAACAGTAAAACAAATACATCTGGATTCATTCCCTTCCTATAAAAAGTAGCATAGAAGGAAGTGTGAATATTGGGTATTGCTCGAATATTGATGTGTCCCTAAGCTATAATGAATGGGATGATCAATATTCCAGTAATTATCTGCAAATGTTTGTTGGTAATATATTACAGCAAGTGTTACAGTAAGAGATAGATAAGATAAGTAAGACATAGCTGAGGTCTCCTGACACTGTGCACAATGTTTTATCATTGTCTGTTATTACAAGGTGTTGCAATGTCAAGAATGTATAGAAGAAAATGTATTCTCATTTATTTCCAACTTGGGATATTTTCAGTCTTTCTGTTTGAGATAATAGATATAGCTATTGTCTAGTTTAATGAAATCACATCAACAGTTCTCTCATGGTGTATAACACAAATTACACTGCATGTTATCTTCACCATAAATATATATCTACTAAAACAGATGTACATGTTTAAGGGAGGGCATTTCTAGTCTTACAATTAATGGGTATTGGTCACTTCCCCAAACCTTATATTTTACCATATAATGCTGTTTATAGGATAAAATAAGCAATATTTATATATCCATCTTATGTGTATAAAGGAGAACAGCTACTTTAGTTTCCCATTTTTTGCTATTTGAATTCTATTTAATTATTTCTTCCATCAGGTTAGTGTACACAGTTGTTAATTGCATTATTGTTATCGATTGGTTTGGACCACCTGTGTACGAGGGAGGAGAGAAAAATGAAGAGAACTTCAGTACAAGAATTTTGATTAGATCACTTAGTTTTGCCATAAACAGTTATACCTTATTAAATATACCATTTTGCATTTACCATTTCAACATCAATGAATGTCAATTTTACAGTCAAATGCTGTTTGAAGTCAAGCTAAGTTTGAGTTTTGTCATTCAGAAATTCACCCGGAATTAGTCATTTAGTCATTTTGAAATTAAGTATGTGTGACAAGCTTTTTTTTCAATCTTTTTTTTTAAATGTTTTGTTTTGGTAATGTCTTGGTTGTCTACCAAAAGTACACTTAGACTTACATTTCATGCTATATCCCAAGATCATCCACGAGAAGAGCTGTCAGTGGATTAAATATGTTTTCTTATAGACAGATAAGATAATTTAATAAATGTTATTTATTTGAAATGAAACATACTTAGAATAGCATCTACATCTTAATCTTGGAGATAGACCTTGTAACATCTTTTATTAGATACTACAAATCACCAGGGGCGGATCAATGATGGGGCAAAAAGAGGCAGTTGCCCCAGGGCCCTGAGCTCCATTAAGTCTGTCCAGCTAAGCCTTTCTCATCCCCTCCACGCATAACAGAGGTCACTGAATTGCAGCAGGAATTTTGTTTCCTTCTATCTTTAATATATCACTTCAAAGTGAGGAATCTCCACACCACTAGCAACAATATATACCAAATATGTTGATCGTTTCCAAAGATAAGGACATCTTCAGCACAATGTATATCAAAACTTGCTAATTAAAAAATCAAACGCGACCTAAGTGTTTCATGAGGCTGGTTCAATTTATGAGGGGTGTAGCGGGATTCATGGCAGTGTTCTTTTAAGGTATCCAGATTAAGCAGGTTCTTCTGTCTTTTTTCTTTGTCTGCTTCTACCTGTGTCTTGTTTCTTTGTCCTCTTCTCTGTGAACCTGGCCTCCTGGTGAACTTTTGCAAAAGGGCAGAGCCTCAGGGTACACCCTCTCCCCAATTGGCAGAACTGAGGAGAGGTAGTCCCTGTTGCCAGACTTGAGAGGCCAGAATCAAGATCTCTCGTGTACATCCGCAAAACAGTGGAATCCACCCTTTTTGCGACACATCCTAACATAGTTAACATTTCCTAAGATAATGTGTGCTATTCAGCATGAAAGCCATTTTGATAATAATGAAAAGCCTCCTATGGTGCTGGAAATGTTTGGTAGATGAATTGCCTTGGCCACAAGAGCCCTTTCTAATCCTCAGCACAAACATTGTACGTTTACACATGTAAGCCAATGTTCTTTTAAGGGAATTTTTCATAATGAGCATCTGCATAATAATGCATGCCCCTTGAGACTAGCGGAAAGGGAATTTTATCATAATTAATGAGCCAAGATCCTTACAAAAAAGCTGACAAGCTACTACAGCCCCGTTACAGAAATACTCCTTGAATGTCTTTATTTAACATGCTTAGTTGTACAAATTACCAAAAGGGTGGAGTTGCGGCACACCCTCTACCCTGTTCCTCCAATCGCGGGAGAATGTACTACTGGAGTCTCCACTCTTTTGTGGAAGTTAATCAGTAGGTGTGAATACTCAAGACAGATTCACAGAGAACGAGAAGTGTTTTTACACTTCTGTTCTTCCACGGATCTATTTGCATTATTCTGGCCTCTTGGTGCACTTTTCCAAAAGACCAGAGTCACTGGGACAGCCTCTCCCCTGTTCTATCAATCAGGGTAGAGCATGTGCCTGGAGGCTCCACCCTTTTGTGGAGGTTCACAGTGAGGCTAGGTTCACAGCGAAGCAGACAAAGAAGACACAGAGTGAAGTTGATGAAGACAGAAGAACAAGAAGAGTCAAGAGGAGAAGTTGCGGGAAAGGAGACAGGGACAAGGAAGTGGCCGTTGGGGAAGTTAGGAAGACATTGAGAAAGAACGTGAGAGAGTGGGTGAGAATAAAAAAAAAAACAACAAAATTCAAACCAACGTTTGGAGCTCTTTGCATTTTTTTAAATTTGCTTTGTTTGGGATCCCTCATCTTTTTGCATATTTGTAATATTGAAATTAAAATTGAAATTCATAAAAATCTGAATGCACAAGCCTAGCGTGTGTATGTTAGTGTGTGTGCGGAAATATGTTGGTGTGTGTGCATGATGAAGTATGTTAGTGTGTGTGTAAGTATGTTAGTGTGTGTGTGTAAGAATGTTATTGCGTGTGCAGAAATATGTTAGTGTGTGTGCATGATGAAGTATGTTAGTGTGTGTGTCCAGAAGTATGTTAGTGTATTTGTGCATAGAAGTATGTTAGTATGTGTGTGCATAAGTATATTAGTTTATGTGTGTGATTAGAAGGATGCTAATATGTAAAATAGGATAAGCAAGTGTAAAAAACCAGAATTCAAATCTCCATGTGAACTGGATTAAAGATGTTTTTATATAAATGTGTATACATAGCTAGCCCAAGACACTGTGCTGCCTGGGTGCAAGGAAAATGCTGCCTCACTACATATATTTTTTTCTCATTACTTCCCTCTTCTCAGTATGTCTTCTCTTTCTCCCAATCTCTCTTGTTTGTCATCTCTCATTATCTCTTTCATTTATTTTTATCTCTCTTTTTTCTTTATCTCATCTCCTCTATCTCAAGATTGCAAACTCGTTTGAGCAGGACCCTCCTCACCTGTTCTTTCTGTAAGTCAAATTGTTATGTTATATACTACTTGTCATGTCCTGTCTACCCATTGTACAGCTCTAAGGAATTTGATGGGGCTATATAAAACAATAAATATTATTAATAATACCCCTCTTCATAATCTCTCCCCTTTCTTCCCTAGCTCTCTCCTTATTCATTTTCTTTCCCCTTTCTCGTGATTTCCCCCCCTTTTTCCCATCTTTCCTCTTTCTCATTATCTCCTCCTTTTCTCTATCTCTACCCTTTATCTCTCCTCATTATCGGTCCCCTATATCTTTCTCCTATATCACAAATTATCGAGGAGGATATCAGTGTCTCTGTATGAACAACTTGCCAACCCCTGATTGCTGCCTCTGTCAAAGTGTCTCCTGGAGTATGTGTGTATGTAAATGTGAATTTTTTAGTATCTATATGTGTGTGTTTGATTTCTTATATTTGAATGAGTGTATATTTTAGTGAATAAAATAATGTAAGTAAAGACAAATGAAAACAGATTACAATACCAGGGTTGAGTGGCCAATGCAGAGGCTGGGCAATATATGCTTATGTCTTGGGGTTATGATACAAGCCGGAGAGAAAAGTATATGGCAGGGGCAGGTAATATGAGAGCGGGCTGAGAATTTTACATGGGGACTTGGTATATGACAGGAGCAAGGGATTTGGCAGGAGGCTTGGACAAGTGATGTGATAGAGGGCCAGGGAATCTGAAGAGGTGGGAATTTGACATGAAGAAGATTCAATGTTGAGATGTAATACATTGGAGAGATAACATGGGTGAGATGTAATGGTAATAGGTCTAGTGTTGACAATTAAACCCCTTGCATTGCGTGTTTATAATCCCTTCAGTGGCAGTAGCAATAATAAATAATGACTAATGACCTGCCAGGCATTTCACAGAAAAACATACATTTAGGGACCAATGACGTACCTGGAATGTCATTAGATTAAATGACCTTAGAAAGTGATCAATTATTGCTTTCTTCACTCTGAAAGTGTTTTTTTAAATTCATATCTGAATCACAATGTGTGTGAACAAAAAAAACACACACAAAAATTACACATTTTGACAAATGCTGGTGGTAGAATTAGTGCATGAAAAGTATTTAAATACCACCATCTGAAATACCCTAGGATGTCTAGTTTTCAAATATATATGGCTTGATAATGGTTAATTGAATTGCCCTGCTTCAAATATGTCCCAAATAGGACATGGTTGCAGGATGACCAAATGCCAACCTATGCATGGATGGTATTACTGTTGCTGAACACATATATGTAAAATTATTGGTATTGTTTCTTAGTAACCCTCTAAATTCTTAGTAGATTTATACCATTGCAATCTGTGTGAAGAAAATCACTAAACCAAACATTTTTCCTTTTTTGAAAACTGCATTGTGTTACATGACACAGTAAATAATTATAGTAACATTGTTTGTCAGCCTGTTGGACAAATCAACAGATTTAATACATCAATTTTATTAAATGAAGGGGCCCTCGTTTGGTCTTAATCTGCCCCTGGATATCATATGGCTTGCACTAAGCTCAGTATCCTTAATGGGGCAGTCAGGCTAATAATGCTTACGATAGATCAGTATTCCCTTTAAAATAAGGAGGGATTCAGTGGATTATCCCCCTATGCATTTGCCCTCTTTCACTCCTCAGCAAAATACATATTATGCTTGCCACCAAGGATTCAGTCACCACCAACCAGATTCAGCACTCCCAATAGTTTCAATGGGACTGCTTTCCTGTCATGTAAAACTGTACCATGGAGGGGCTGGTTTACTGAAGCAAGTGAAGAGCACTATGGAAGTGCATGGTATGAATAACAAGATTATATATATATATATATATATATATATATATATACGTATATATATATATATATAAGCAAAATTATTTGTGGAAGCTGATATTTAAATTTGTGAATCACTTTTAGAAGCTTTTTGTATTATACCAGTTTGATAATCTCAGTTAGAGGAAAGATTTTAAAGATTAAAATACAGCTTTAAAGAAGGTAATCTGCACTAATGATATTATTTACCAGTGTTCTAAAGGGAAAATGACTCTTGTGTAGTGCATTTTAATAATATGACTCCTGGGCCTGGTCACACTAGGGTTAATTAGTTTAGTATAGTCATATGTCAACATGTGTAGACCACTGTGCTAGATAGATAAGGAAATGCTCAGGCACATAAGAACAAAATGGTGAAGGAACTCTGTTTAAGGTGCCCGGCCAGCATCATCACAGAACAGAAGCCACCCAGAGATAACACCATGACGTAAAGACACTCTTCATTGGAGGATTCTGGAAAGTTCCCAAGCTAAGGCCACGACAACAATCTTTGGAACCTCACATGTGGTGTTTGCAAGAATGTGCACGGGCAGCCCAGGACGGATCCAGAGATCCTTGCGTCCAAGACAAGTGGCTCTTCAATAAGACTGTTCTGAGGGGTTTCCCAGTCTCTTCTGAGTTGTGAGTTAATCAGCTAGAGGAGTGATACCTACTTGGCTTGGTGATGTATTACTGTATTGACACTTACACTATAGCATTGATTGTTGTGATATTGATTGATTGCTTAACTCATTTTACACACACATATATACACATACATATAAGTTTACATACACAGCTGTTTTCTATCTGCTGTAGTAAGAGTTGTATATTAAAGTTTTGCTTGATCAAGTTGCTGTTTGTTGTGCTGTCATTCCGTATCCTCATTGTATTGGGCAAAACATTTTGTTATTGTGAAGTACACTAGGAATGTTTTGACCAAGAGCCATGCATGCAAGCTGCCCTTGAACGCGTGCTAATCGAGGAGTGAGTGGTCATATTTACACCTCAATGATATGCGGGTCTAGGGAAAAAGGGATTATGTGTAATGTTTCGTTGAATGATTTCAGTGGTTACCAAACTATTGGTTGCAATTTGTTGTGGATCAACATTAATTGTATATGCAATGTAATTAGTAAATAATAAAGAAGTATTCGCTGAAATGCATCTGTTTAATATAAATTATCGTATAGTAATTGACTATCTGTCTTCCTTTTTATTTATCCATAGATCAATTCATCTGCATTTTTGCCACCATAGGCTCATTTACTGCAGATCAAAGCCACCAATCCTTTTAAAGAATTAGTTGCTTTATTTTGTGCCTCTTCCAGAACACCAGAAGACTGTACAATGACACAACATGTTATTATGCATTGGTAGTAATTATATACACCAAGGCTCAATAATTCTTATAATGAGCTCTGAGCAATCAGTAGGTAATTAATCAGAGATGGCACTTGAAGTGCATTAGAAGGGTGGAACTTTTAAACAAGTATAAGTAATTTCGTTATATTGAGTGCTAATCTATGCTAGAGTATCTTACAATGTTACATTTTTATTGTTGTCACAGAACAGATAACAAAGTTATATTTTGTGCTGCATTTTAAACAGAATTTACATTATTCTTGAAACAATCCAAAAAGAAAAAGTAAACAAAGTTTGTAACAAACGAGGGCGTTTAAATTTTGTACTTTTTTTTTTACAGGATACAAACAAATAGATTTATCTTTTAGCTTTATTTGGAGATAAACTGATATAGTCCAGTTGCTTGAGAAACTAATTTCCCAATCTACACAAGTGTATTAAGGGTTAGTTAAAAGCATCTGACATCTGTGGAAGAATGAAAAGCAAAATTATTATTTGAAAACAATTTTGGAACACATTGTACAAGAAGCAGAAAATTATCTCCTCTATCATATATGTATAAGTCCAATGTTTGAGATTGGAACCTTGCTGATATGGATAAGACTATTTATTAAGTCTTTGGAAAGGAATTTAGACATGTATTTGCCCTTAAATAACTTTTTTAAAAAACAGATAAGAAACCCTATTGAAAAGGGAAGCAGAAATGCTCTCAAAGAAGACAGTTGCAAGCAAAGTTTTCATATAGTTTCATAAAGGGATTTTTTTTGTACTCTTCTAAACATTATTTAGATTCAGTAGATATAACTAGAAGTCTATAATACATAACACGACGCAAGGACAGCACCCAAACCAGCAAAATCACCACAAAGTAAAAAATAATGTATAAACTCACAATTAAAGTAAACAGGACAAAAAAAATCAGAGAGGAAGGTATCAACACGTCCTCAAAATTCTTCCAAGGGTAACTAGAAGTCTGCATGGCACAAGTGGAAATAAATTATGATCTGCATCCAGTATAAGGCCTAAATTTAAACGCTGCAAAATATACATAATTAGAAACAATTTTCTGTGACAGTTGTACAGTTTTTTATACCCCTCTGTTTATATTGAAAAAGAAGCATTATAAAAAATTATCTTTATGCATGAGAAGTTCTCTGGGGTTGGACCTTCATAATTTATAGTGAAGTGGGGTAGCTGAACCTGCAACTCTCCTACAAACACTTAATGTCAACTCTTTCTTTAGAGAATAGACACAAGAGTACCCAAAGCACACTTAAACTTGCCTGCAACACAGCAACCTTGTATAGGGTAAGTCTCTACACATACTTGATATCCTGCTCGAGGTCAAATCTAGTGAATGAGGTAAATAATGTCACTGTATCCTAATGGACCAGCTGAAAGGAAATATACTTTTATATCAAGATTAAAACATTGCTTTTGTACAAAAAAGTGCCTTGGGAAAACCATGGGAGGAAGCATACATCTGGGCAGTACCCCATGAAAATGTTCTAGTAATATGTCTAAAGCATATTTAGCAGACAATTTGGTTATGTGATTAATTGGCTCTATTTTTTCTGTTACGTTTCTGTTACAAGAAAAGGCAAGAGAAGAAGCAAAGTGGTTGGTGGAGAATGTAGGGAGATACTGAGAGAAAGCAGAACACTAAAATGCCAATACAGCGCTGGATTAATAATTAAGTCTTCCTCATACAAGAAGACCCACTGCTATGCAGATTTTGGCTTCTGCAAGAAGACCATTATGGAAACACAAAATCATGTACTGTAAGGCACTGAACTCCTCAAAATAGACTGCCCGTGCCAGTTGGTAACATCTTGTAAAGTTCTCCAAGATTTTCATTCCACCTAAACATTACTGTATGATTTTATCCCTTGCTTTTACATGCAATAGACAAATAATGGCCTGGGAAGCAGAATACACATATGTTTAATAAAATAGTATTCTGTTGGATGAAGTGTAAATAATTAGTATATTATGCCCCATTTTCCCGGTGTCTTTGTTTTAAATAGTACTGTTTTTTTTTTTTTAGTTCTTAAAAATACAGAATTGAACAGCTCTAAAAATGTCAAAGATTATGAAATAACAAAACAACTTTGAGGCTATGATGGCTAAAAAAGGTTCTACATTTTCAATCAAGATATGAACTTGTCTCTATGTTCTCTCACTGAGCTTTCCAAATAATTATTTTGGACTTGTGTAATCATGTGGAATCATGGAGTTATGATGTGATTACGAACAAAATAAAATAAACATGAAGGGAATACAAAGGCTCATCTTTCATCATTTTGCTCAACTCTGTGTAAAGACGATGTCAATGGCCTCATTATTCAGATCTTTCAAAGTAGTTTAGTCTCATGACGATATATGCTACATGGGACCCTGACCTTCTTCCAGAGTGTTTGGAGAATTGGACAAGATCACAAGACATAAAAGACTTATGATGTCTTATGACGCGTATGATGAAACTAAGATGGGTAGTATACCACATAAGGCAGGTTTTCATTAGACATGTGCAAGGACGTCACTGCAAGCGCTGTCATATTGCCCTGAGTTCAAGTGAGGTGACATCCTCTCCTCTGTTGGATGAAGATAGAAAATGAGGAGAAGAGAGAAAATAGAAAACAGAAGATGAAGATGACGAAAATGCGTAAGAAGATGGTCGTCAGAAGTGGATGTGATTGTCAGAGAAGGTAGAGAAACACTTCAGGGAGCGCAAGAGATAGAGAGGGAACTAGAATGAGTGAGTGAATGAGAGCCCATGAGTTTTGGATGCAAAGTCAGAGCTTTTTGCTTCATATTTGTCCAATTCGTGGGGGGGGGGTATAGCCTTGTTTTCAAGGCTTCGTCTGAAATCTGCAAATTTATGAAAAATTATATATATATATATATGTACTACCGTTCAAAAGTTTGGGTTCATTTAGTTGTTTACATGGAAATTTCTAGTTGTGCCAACATTATTGTAAAAGGGTTTTCTAATAATCAATTACCTTTTTGAGCTTAAACTTTTATTAGCGAACACAGCGTGTCATTGGAACACAGGAGTGGTGGGAGTGATAAAGGGCCTCTGTACACTATGAGACTGTGAACCCCAGGGAGATGATTAGTTTGGCATCTGGGTACAGCAGCTATGCAGATCATACATATGGGTCCCTGAGGTGGAGCAATTGGAGAGCAGGGTGGGCCAATGCTCCGTTCCCCCATTCTGTGGGAAAATCCATGCCGGTTCCAAATGGCTAGAAGTCTGCATGATCTGGTCAGGGATTCCTATGGGGCCGGCTTCAGGCATAGGTGCTGGGCATTAAAAACCACTGGAGCTTGATACTCAGGGAGACTGTTGGGGGAAGAAGAAGTTCCCTGAGCTCCCAGGGCAAGGAGAGGCCCCTAAGAAGACAATCCCTGAGCCAAGTGATGCAATACCTGCCTGGACCTTTTGTGTGCTGTCAGGGGGAGGTTTTCCAGAGCCTGGCATAGCTGGGCCTGGCTGGGAGGTTGAGTTAGTGGGTAATTAGGCTGGTCAGTCTGGACAAGCATAGTTTATTACTAAGAGAGCTAGGTTTTTCTTTTTATGATTTGGTTTTAGGGTTTTATCGCTTAAAAATAACGGGTGTTTCTGACTCAGATTGCCTTAGAGGACGGTGCTTAAGACCTGTGATGTTTATGACCCTCGTTCTACAGGGTTTGTCACAACACCTATAAAGCTATTCCATTAAAAATCAGCCGTTTCCAGCTACAATAGTCATTTACAGCATTAACGAAGTCTGCACTGTATTTCTGATGAATATGATGTTATTTTAATGGACAAATAATGCTTTTCTTTCAAACACAAGGACATTTAGAACTCAACCCAGACTTTTGAATGGTAGTGTACATAGGTATTACGGTATATACTTCAAAGTTAATACATTGTTTTGTAACTTACCTGAAATCAGAGCCAATACTTTCAATTACTATTTTAATTAATAGATTAAAGCACACTTTTCATGTTAATTTCTAATTAAAAGATAAAACCATTTTCTGGATTCGAATCTCTTCATTTTCTATTATCAGGGAGTCAATTACTTTTTTTTCTAGATTTCCTTTAATTATTTCTTCTTTTGCTTTCATAGACTTGCAGCACACATTTTTATGGCTTTATGTTCTTGTTAGTTCTATATTAAATACACGGTGCCGCAATTTCCCCCCCCCAGTAATGGACTGCTCAGTTATACTTTTAGAACTTCTTTATAGCACTAGATAATGTACCCTTTATGAAACTGAAAGGCAAAACATCTTTTCAAAAATAGCTATATCAGATAGTAACCTTTTTAAGTTGGTAATGTACAGACCTGCGAAGTATCCGAGTTTGACCTGGAGATCTCCGGATGAAGCACCGCTTCTCCGGGTCAACACCTGAATCCTACGATGTCAGCGGGACATTATGATAATGACGCATTTTTATTGAACTTGGAAATTATTAAATATTTTTCAGCTAATTAAATGATCAGTCTATAACAGCTGTTTGAGAACTGATTACATTTTGTGGATCAGTCTACTCTACCAGCTGTTGGAGAATCAAGCTTCGGATCCATAATAGGGTCTGATCATACCCCCACGTGGCAAGTGATCGTGGAATCTTTCCCAACATCCACCACAAGAAAATGGAGACTAAATGAAAGCCTTACCCTTACAAAAAAATTACTGTAGTTCTTCCTACAAATCTAAGCAAGTTGCATTGATATTTCTACAGAACTTCTTACTTCTCGCTTAATAACATGCCAGATGTTTCTCGAGATGCTCTTTGTCTGGCCTACAAGTTAGTAGATCAATAACTCGGCCTTGACGGAAATCCGAAATTAAATCACAAAATTAAATACTAAATTGTAGTAGTCTGTTATTGTTTGTGATTTTGAATTTATTTTACCAACTCTATTTGTAAAGGGCTATGGAATCTGCTGACGCTATATTAATAAATGTAATGTAACACACTCATATGCAAATGTATGTTAATGTGATATCTTGTGACAGTATAAAATGAATTAATGTGTGATGCTTGTCTGTTTCAACAAAATCACTTTATTCAGCATTACTTGCTGCCATCTGACTATTAAAAAAAATAATGAAACAGTGAAGCTTTCTTTTTTAACTTAATTTTGTATTTTTGTTGAAGATTTTACGAAAAGAGTCATAAATGTACACAAATATATAAAAATACACTGATTGTTTTATTGTGATATTTCTACAAGAGTCTATTAATCACTATTTATAACTAACTAGTATGTTAAGAACCACCTGGGGAGACATTGTAATTTTACCAAATAAAACGTTAGACAGCCATTGTTTAAGCAAATATTTTTTTAAAGTTAAAAACTTTTTGAAATTAATTATTTTTTGATGATTTGATGAGTTTTGACTGGAATCTTATGGACCTTAAGATGTTATAATCCTCAAAGCAAACAACTGCAACTGACTGTTTTATTGGTTACGATGGTGATTCTTCACCTAAATTGCTATTAATAAATAACCCTTTAATGCATTTCCTATATCGACTTCATAAAATACATTTTAATGATCACTTTCCATTATTTGTTTAAGAAGGAGAAAGTTAAGGACTTCACAATAAAATTAACAAAATAATACAAAAGCAGTTAACAGCGTGTATCACAGGCCTGTGCTTCTCTGTCACTTAATTATATACGCCACAAGGACGAGAACACCAGATGGGCATTATACAATTATAACTACATCCTTCAAAGCAATAATGTGATATATTAACTTATAGAACTCATATCAATAAAGGAATTAAGAAATCCATATGCTTTATCAAGATGGCGGGGCATTTACAATTAACTGAAACATTTTTAGAAAATTAATTTCATTATTTTCAGGCATGAATTGTAATTAGAAATAAATGCGCACATAGACAGTTTTGTTATTACACATTTATGTTGCTGAAGTGGTTGTTTAACTATTTTCGGACCTTTTCATCTTAAGTAATGATAGGCAGCCAATATAATACACGTATAATAAACATAAAAAGTGTCTCTGCACCATTTACAGTTTGGACATTTTGCACAACAGAGCTGTGCATTTCCCTACAGCTGTTTATGTGCCATAAAATATTAACTGTTTTTGGCTGTAAGTCTTAAAAGCCATTGGTTTACTAAAGCAGCTCTGTATCAACATATCTTGCATAATTTGGAGTATCCAGTGCTATATGTCTATGAAATACATGCAGACTCATGAAAAGACTAATTGCAGGAACACTATATTTTTAATGTTAACTAATTAGGACACAATGAATAAATGAACAGCCCAATACACCACTTTGAGCCAGAAATGAATTGGGAAAACTGAAGTAGTCTTAGAGATTTGGTTCCAGAGACCAGGAAGCAGCAAGGACAGGAATGGTCGGATAGGAATAACCAAAGTCAGTGGACTCTGGACAAGTTGGGACAGTGTTGTTGTATTTTGGATAAATTATGAATTGTTTTGGAAGAGCTATATCTTAACAACCAATACACAAATTGACAATCTATACCTGAATACCAGCAGAGATAATGATATTTCATAAACAAACTAACAATTCTAGCAGTATATGTTGGTTAATTGGGTGGTTTCCCAAAACAATATTGTATAAAACATTGTGATACTGATATACTTATCAGTTCCTGAGCATTCTTATGGAGACAATATAGCATGAAAAAGTTGCAGGCTTGGAGTATCATCGATACACATGGCTCCATTAACGTGGCTAAAGTCAGACCCTTTAGAACAGTTCTACCTAAATTCTACCTGGCTTTGTCTTTTATGCTATTTTCTCTATCCATAACCAGCCTACTTTCCCCAACTAGTTTAGCCACCAGTGGGTTGTCCTAGTACCCTAAGTATAACAAAGCCACCATGAAGAGGAGCATAAAAGGATAAGTAGAAAAGATTTTAGTGTAGATCTGTATTAACAAAGAAAAAAAATAAAATAAAAAATGCTAAAAAAGCCAACAATCCCCAAATATTGGAAATCACCAGATTCTCCACCTGTTTAGCCAAGTTTAAGAAAGTCGTATTTGCTTGCTACATGGAAGGCAAGGTATGTAATATAAACATGGATTAAATGGTTACTGTGGTGGTCGTTTCTTTCCTTCCCTCCCGTCCTTCCAAGCCATTGTTGGGGCACCAAACTCTCTTACTATTTATCCTCATTCCCAGTGGTTATGTCTTCATATTTTTTTATTGATCTCCTAGGAACTAGTGGTTCCATCCACCACCCCTAAAGGCAGCACAAGACGCACCTAGTTATTACTGTACTATTATTTTCTGTTCTCTGTTACACTGATGATACTTTAAAAAATGCCCAGACGATATGTTACTATGTAGACAAATAGATTCTGTCTGTATGTTTAATATGTTTGACCTGCAATTGTAATCTAAAACTGATGTTTTGTATTGATATATCGTATCACCTCTCCCAACTGCACTTACACTCTATTTTTACAAATGTACGCATTGTGTTACAATGCCTGCCAACATGAGAAAATAAAATACACTACAAATGAAAAACTCCATCTTAGTCCGATGGTACTCGATTAAAAAAATGTCTTCTAGCCGTACAGGAGCATGATTAAATACTCTTGTACACCCGCTTATTCCGGTGTTGTAGATCTGAATGGCATTCTCCATTGGCTTTATTGAATGGGATACACTCGTATCTCCTGCATGACAGTTGTGTTTCTATTTTTGTGATCCCTCATGCAAATTGTCTTTAGTGAATTTATGAGTTGGGCTTTTTGCTGTTACAAACTAAAAAATGTTGCGGGCATGCAAGCACTCCCAGATTAGTGAATGGACAGGTCCAACTCCCTCCAACTCGCAGAGAATATTATCAAAGGTTAATGCTGACAAAGGCATTGACCGGAATATTTGGAAATGTTTAGGATTGGCTGTTGCTGGTCTGTCTGTGTCAGAAAACTAAGAAACACTTTCTATTCTATTAGTCCATTGTTAACTAACTTTAGCAAATCTATTTTTCATTTTCATATGAATTAAAACAATGCTGTGATTAATATAACAGAAATAGAAAGAAGTATGAACTGAAAAAATAATTTGCAGTTTAATGAAATATAATCATTATTTATATAATAAAACCTGTAGCAAAAATTTATAAGGATTACATAAAAAAATATCACTGCGGAGTACAGAACACAAATATTTCTAAAAACAAGAGGATTGCAGTTTTTCTGCTCTGCACATGTACTTTCAAGAGTACTATTGATCCATACTCCTTTGTGTTGTACTGCTTGGTCAGTAAATTATTTACAGTTCACTAACGTGGCCAATGACCCAGATCAGTCAAAGGACATTGAAAGTAATACACTCCCAGTTTGCTTACAGCCTGATGAACTGTCAGAGTTGTCTAGATTCTAGATATCTGATCCAGCACTGCTCATGTACTTCATCTTTAAAATCATTTAAGTAATCTTTTGCATTTAGACTTTTTTTCTTTTACAAATGTACTTCTTTATTATTATTATTATTTTATTTTTCAAAAATATTTACGTAAAGGTTTTGTGAATTTTTATAGTAATTAACATTTCATGAGTGGATATGTGTGGAAGTGGATTTTTTCATATATTTTTTTCGTTTGGGAAAAATATTGCACAAGCATCTAAGACAGCATATGTATTATATTCTTTTTCTTCTTATTTTAAAAATTATTTACAACGTAATTAATTTGCCAAGAGACAGAATATTGAAATTTCTTGGTAGAGAGAAATAATTGATTTACATAGTAAATTCTTAGATTATCGTTGTTCTTAGTTTATTTCCTTCTGTTTATGTTTGGTTTTAGTCCTTTAACCTCTTCAGGGCCAGGGTTTTTTTTACGATGTTTGCACTAAAAGACCAGAGCAGTTTTTGTACTTTTGCTATGTCTTTATTGAACTGTGATTGGTAAACTCATTTATTGCACCCACATGCATTATATATTGTTTTTTTAACACAAGTAGGGCTGACGATGACCAAAAAAGGTAATTAATCAATAGTCACATAGCAGCATTTTATTACTGAGATTGATCATGAATACCAAAAATGTCACTGACAAGTGATCAGGTAATAATTATGTATTGAATTTGTTATTAATATTTTTTTGTTATTATTACCTTAGATGACCCCTCTCTCTTGTAGCTGACTGACAAAAATCCAGGACTCCTCTGCTCCCCGCCGCTGCTTCTGCCGCCGCTGCCGCCTGCCTCAGCACTAACCAGAATGCAGTGTTGGGAGCATGAGTCGTTTGTCTCGGGTGCCGGCGCTTCACGCTGAGCGCGGGCATATGACGTCATATGCCGGCACTCAGCAGTGGAAGCGCCGGCACCCGAGACAACGCCTCACGCTCCCAAACACAGTTGACGGTAATGACCTACAAAGGGGGGGTAGGTAGGGAGAGCGGTAGATCGTGAGAAGGGGGTTAGGGAGGGATGAGGGTAATCGTGAAGAAGGGGGGTAGGAGGGAGAGGGTAGATCGTGAGAAGGGGTAGGGAGGAGAGTAGATCGTGAAAGGGGATAGGAGGGAGAGGTAGATCATGAGAGGGGGGGTAGGGAGGAGAGGTTAGATCGTGAGAAGGGGCGTTAGGCGGGAGAGGGGAGATTGTGAAGAGGTGAGAAGGGAGGGAGAGGGGAGATCGTGAGAAGGGAGGTAGGGAGGGAGAGGGTAGATAGTGAGAAAGGGATAGATGGG
Organism: Spea multiplicata; assembly: GCA_009364415.1. Taxonomy (NCBI): domain Eukaryota; kingdom Metazoa; phylum Chordata; class Amphibia; order Anura; family Pelobatidae; genus Spea; species Spea multiplicata. The sequence continues at coordinate 29,596 of VKOC01001811.1, forward strand.
TTGGGGGTGGGGGGGGCTTAACAGATTCTTGCACCAGGGCGCTGAGGTTTCTAGTTACGCACCTGATGGCTGGTCAGACCTTTACCTTTGTTTGTAGGAGAGTTGATGAATTCCACTCCTTAATGTCTCAATGCATTATAAGGGACAAGACTCAGTGATGCCGTGATAATACATAGTGATATCAGGGAGTTGAAATGTTCAGCTCAATGAACTAAATATGAAGGTGAATGAACTTTATAAAGAAACAAGTTGTAATTAGATTTAAGAGCACAGCATATATCATTATAAGATTTTTGCAAAACACATTAATTATTTGATCAAATATTATCCTTAGAAAGCCATCTCTCTAATATGGTCAGAAAGGAAAAGCTCACAACCAAATGTAGTTAAGCATACAACATTTCTAATGTTATAATGGATCATTATTATCCTCACAATCTAGCAGCATTCTTTCCTACGTGAGCATACAATCTGGGCTAACAACATTCTCTTATTCACCGTACAAAACATTAACTTGTTATGGTCTTCTAGCAATCAAAATTGAATTTGGGAGGATTCACAATTAAATTATAGGAAATTATCAGCTCTGCCACATTGAAACAAAAACAAGAGGACAGGTGCAGAAACTGGCAGATTGGTCTGTTACAGATATTGAAAAATTAAGAGGCACTTTTGTTTTTATTGTATGATTTAGTTGCTGTCTTGAGGTTTTAGTGAATGTATTTTTAATGTTAACATAAATTCAAACAATGCTAGGATTAATATAAGAAAGGTAGTAGAAAAAAAGAATGAACTGAAAATTTTTTTGCTGATCAATACGATTAAATCATTGTATCAACTTTCTCTTTTCCTTTCTCTCCTCCATTTTTCCTGTCTTCTCTCTTCCCCTTCTCTTTTCCCCATTCCCCTTTTATCTCTCTCCCTCTGCTTCATCTTTCCACCCCCTTTATTTTCTCATTCTTCTTCCCTTCCTATAATCTCCTTACCTACCCTCATCTATCTCTTACTCACTTCACACACATACATACAAAATCATGCTCACGTACACACATTCATGCTAATACACACTTACACATACACTTTTATGCTCACACACTTATACAAAAATCCATACACCCTCCCGTACCGCATTTTTTCTCTGGCTGCCTGCACACAGAGCAAGTAGCCTTGCTTTTATCCCGCTGCATTCCTGCCTCCCCGGGCCAGTACAAAATAGTTCACAAAGGCTAATACGACCTTGACTCAGCCCCCCTAAGTTCTTGGTCTCATCTAAGATTCAGGATAGCTTTATGATATTGGCATGGATGTTTGTACTTCCTCACTGTCTTAGCCTAGTAAAATAAAACTTCCTTATATTACATCTAAGCCTCTTACCTTCCAATTTTATTTTTTGTTCTAGCGTCCCCCCCTTAAATAAACTTCCCTCTTGTACTTTATTAAATCCCTTTATGTATTCAAATATTTCCATCACATATCCTCTCTCTCTCTCTTCTTTCCTCTAAGCCATACATATTGAGATCCTTTACGCTAAGTCATTAATAGTGGTGGAGCAACTGATACTCAGATTGACATATTCCATTCCTTTGGTGAATTTCCAGCATTTATTGTTGCATGTTTTCTATTATTTCTATAATATATAGTTTTTATAGGTTTTGTATTTCACAAAGCCTTCACTATCCAGGATTATTTGTGGTTTGTGTGCTGTCTGATGTACAGCTATTATCATAAATATCTAAGAGAAAAGCAGCAATTTAAAATTGAAGCACGAAAAATGTTTTACATTCAATAAAACTAAAAATATGTAAAACTTTTCTTAATGTATTATTACTTACGTGAAATGAAAACATTATTAATTAGGTGTCGGAAATATGATTTGGGATAATCTGGAGGGTGACAATTCTGTTCAGACTAATAATTAGTATTGCTCATGAAATGACCTATGTTTTCTGCTAGTAACCATTATATATGTTAGTATCATCACCGCTCAGCATTGTAGATTAAGATGGATCTCACCTTGTCACGTTTTACTTTTATAGCGATACATTATTCCCTTTTGTCCAGTCACTGGTATCAGACCTCCATTATATATGGGGGTTATTTAATTGAGTACACAAACATTAGTCATAATCTTTCATGTGTTCTACTTTGTCAGTTTGGCTGTCTTTATGGTTCTTCCATTTGCCACCTTAGACCTTGACCAGTCCTGCTTTTCTCAAACTCTGATGGTGCTTTCCTCCCTCGCTTCTAATAAGTAATAAGTATAGTGATCTCTGCTGTTGAGAAGGGAAAGAGTTCCTACACAATGTTTGAAAATGTACATGGATATGCTCATGCATACAATTACAAAAATGCAAATGATTTACACTGCAATAAAACGTAAACCAAATTCTCATGTTATAAAATACTATACAAAAAACTAAAAGGAGAATACTAGGCCATTTTAAAACATACAGAAGCTGAAGACTTTTGAACACTTACTGCCATTCCAATTGAAATAATAAAAAATGTACATTTTATGTGTAACAGAAAAAAATACATTCTTAATTTTTATGGTTTCACTGTTAGCTAGGGATGTTGTCTAGAAGAATGGGGCTTGTATTTTACCTTACAAACTTTACCTTTACAAGAAAACTTGTGACTATATTTGATTTAATGAACTCATTTTACAATAACGATATAAGTGTTTTGTAATCAATTGATCAATCATGTGTGCTGCAAAATTTGTAAATCAACTCATTACAGACAATGTACATTTTTATTTAAATAATAATTATAACTGATCTCATGGTATACACATATGCTGTATTTCTAATACATAAATATATATATATATAGCATATTTGTATGTGTAAATACTGTTATAGAAAATAGTATCATTTGGGAAAAGCGACATATCTGCTTTATGCTTGTATTAAAGGTCCTTTCATACTGCATTTCCTAAATGGAAGCACATCGAACCTTAATTATAACCATATTTATGCTAGTCATTTTTCATAAGACACCTTTGTTGGGTGAAACCGTATCCATTATGATTTGCTGTGTTAATGTAATTTCACATTTGCCCCGTGTAATTTCTTGTTTTTTTTCTTTTTTCCAACAGTTTGTAGTTTAATTGCTGCTTATGCAAGGGCTAAAGGGATACTGCAACTGCTGTGTACTTAAAAAGCTTACAAATTATGCTTGGCAAGAATAAGCATCATCTACTGGCATCTGGCCTTTTACTGGACTGGAAAATGTCATTCAAGTGATATGTCTGTTAACAGTTCTCTGCTTTTAGCAGAACCTCAAGCAGAGTAGGATCAGAAATGTTAGACAGTGCCACAAGACAAATGTTGTTCATCCTGCGGAGAACAAACATCACATTTGACAGCTATTGTTTCAATGAAAGTGAATGCTCAGTAATGGTCTTTGCTTTACAAGCTAAAATGTTTTTGTTTGTTTTGGTTTCGGTAGAACTCCAGTATCTGAACCCATCATTTAAGGTCGATGATAAAAGCCGTTATGAATGTACGAATCATATATGATGTCAACCAGTAGCATTTTCAATATTATAAAAAAAAAAATGACTTTCTTGGCTATAATACATAATCCTATTTTTTATGTAAATCGGGGCTATCTATGCTTGATAATGAAATCATGTGCCCTAGTTGGATGTTTTTTTTAATAAAAACTATAATCCCAGAGCTCCATTGATAAAAAATGCATTGATATGCATTAATGCATTAATCCATAAGCTAAAAATCACATAAAAAACCTTAAATTTTTTGTTAAGTAGAGGGGATCAATTCAATGTTATTATAATTACTAGGGCTTGTAGTCAACATGGTAGTTATACTTATACCTCCGAACATTTCAAATGGCCAAAAAAGGACTTTCATTTAGAGATGTGGCCAGGTGCACAGTTTTACCAAGGCTTTTTTTTTTTACAAAAATGTGTGACCTCTTTTGATATATATATCATATTTGTTGGCAAGATTTAGAATTATATATTATACATATACATAGACAGATGCTTAAATGTTATCCAATTGCCGTTCGCATTTTGAACAAGTTTTGTGTCTTTTTGTTTATTTTATGTGTTGTTCGAAAAGAGCCATTTTACCACCTACCAATCTGGCAAAACAACCTTCATGGATCATTGGCTGCATTATGATACTTAGCAGTCAGTACTTTGTGGCTTTTTCAGGTGACATTGTTAAATTAAGTATTACAAATACTGAAAAAATGCTTACCGTTTCAGAAATAAATATACACCAAGTATATTATATAGCAAAGTATATAATCGCAATTGTTTGTTTAAACTTGTGATTACTTTATATAACCCATATTGTACAGCACTATAATATATGTTAGTGGCATGTATATAAAATACAGTAATAATACTGTTTGTTTAGTGACTTCCATGAGAGGGCACTGCAGTACATTGATTTAATACTCAACTGCCTATTAACATAATAAAAGGAAAACATCTTTTATGAAGAAAATGTCACATTAATGAGTTATTGACCAGAATTGCTTGTACTGTATTTTGAGAAAAATGTATATTGCCTTATTAGCCTAAAAGAAAATGCAGTCTTTACTAGATGTTGATGCCTTTTATTGGGTCAACGTGGAAAAAAAATCCATTTTTTCTAGATATCAACTTCCGCTAAAGACTGGTATTTTGTGAAATTTTGTGAATCTTACACAGTTACAGGTATTGAATGTATATACATTGTGTAACAGTAATAGTTTCAGTTAACAGACATTACAAAGTTGTAATTGCACAAGATAAGTCAGTTAAAATGTTGTGGTTGAATTAAAAATATGCCTGGAACCATGGGCATCCGCTGGATTTTTCCCAGGGGGAGCAAAATGTCCTCTGCACCTTTCCCCTCTGCCACCCCAATCCCCCCCCCCACATTGCCTACCTTTGTTGGCTCATGAGAGAGCTTTCCTGGTGGGAGGCAAACGTTAGTTACCCATTAATAGGAAACACTATATGACCATGGTAGCTAACAGACCATCATGAACCAGCACAGCATGAGAACTTTAGTTTACAATAGCTGGTGTGGTAAAGATTAGCAAACAACTACTCCAGTCGAAATTGTAAGCTTGAAAGAGCAGGGCCCTCTTCTCCTTTTGTACTAGTTTGTTATTGTGCCTGTGCCATCTTTGCCCCAAAAAGCCTCCCAGGGTCATGCTTGTCCCTAGTAGCCTGTGTGTGCCATTTTTGCCCCAAACAGCCTTCCTGCACCATCTTTGCTCCTACTTACACATCCATGCTATCACACACATTCACAGATACTGATTCACTTATTCACAGATATTTGTTCACAGACACTCATTCACAGGTACTCATCCACATATATTAATTAATTCACTCATTCACACACATTCATTCACAAATACTTATTCATTCACTCACTCACTCACTCACACATACAACTTCCAAAGGGTGGTCGCACCAAATATTGATTTGATTTAGAGTTTTCTTCTGTTAACTCACTTTGCATTTTGTTAAAAGCATTCTTACTAACAGCATTTTTCTTACATGTGCCTAAAACGTTTGTGCAGTACTGTGTCGCTGATGCCACAAAATTCACAAACTAGAATACACTGTAAGAAGATTAAAAAAATGTGTGTAGATTAAGGAAATATAAGTGCGTGATATGTAAAGAAGTTCAATTGTAAGTGCAATGGATGCCATGTCTCTCTTTTGTTCCACAGATGGTAATTTATTTCAATGGATTCTTCTTACATATCTATGAGATCCCTAGAGAGGACCTCAGGCCCAGATAGTAAAATGTAAAACATATGTTTTTTCTTTTCCCAATTGCTAGCTGCAATTTAAGAAGAAATTAAAGGGGAAAGCCTTGCATTTCTTTACTACTAGTATCAGATTAAAAATATGTTTTAAAAACATATTTTTTCATTTTCCTTTTGAAAACATCTGCATCGTCTGGATTGTAAGCTTGTGAGCAGGGCCCCTGTCTTGTCTTATTTGCCAATTCTAGTTCTGTCATATTCCTCTTTAAAATGAACTATTGACCATGCATGTTGTAGCATTTATAGAATGTTGGAGGGAAAAAAATCAGGCATGTGACTTAGCTATATTTATTGTGTATCAATAAGATATATTTAAAATATTAACTCTTTGACAACAATTGACATGCCAGGCACGTCACGGAAATACATCCCATGCACGTCATAAGATTAAATGGGTTAAGCAAGCAATCTATGATAAATTTCTTCCTTCAAACTGTGTTGCTGTTATGCCCTGATGTCCAAAGCATTCAATAGCACCAAAAACTGCAGCAGGGGACCTGTCTGATCGCTCCCCTGAGCATCAACTTGGGACATATAAAATATGGTGCCTGCATCTGCTTTTAAAAGAAGTTAATAGTGATTCAGAAACGCTTCTCTTTCTCTACGAAGCTATGCGGAAATAACATGTCACAGGTTGGCAAATTGGCCCTTCTGTCAAAGCGCCGCCTGGGTCCCCTGACCCCACCGGGACTCATGTAAGGGCTCTGAGAACAGGTATTGTCTTTGCCTACATGTGGAGCTGAAATCGCAAAAAAGAGATCTTAAAAGCTGACCTAATGTGTGTATTATGCCACAAGCAGAAAGAAGCGATCAGTAACTCCTTGCAGCGTAAAGTAAAATCAAGACAATAAGTCAAGTGAAGAAATATTTCACTTTACCGTTAGCTGTTCCTTCCCAATTGTCCCAGATAGAATAAGTTCACTGCTCTGATCCTTCTCTCTCAGACAACAAAACTCTGGTGCCCGGATGTGAGGTCAAGACACTTCTAGGCTTGGGAGGCAGTGTATTTACAAGGAAGAAAGCACTGCACAGTGAGTGCCCAAAATGAGTGTTTAAGTGGCAATTTTGTCTGTCTTGTAAGTGGTGTGCGCCAGTGCTGGCTGATGTATGTTTGCGTGTGCATCACCGTGGGTCAGTATCTATGTTGTTTAAGTGTGCATTACTCAAGAGAATGGCAACCCCAGTGCTTTCTTGAAAATGATTTTGTGATTTGTCACCAGTCAATTCTCTGTCCTGATCACTGACTTATTTGACACAGTTTGTAAAAAAAGAAGATTCGGCAGTCTTTTAAGCCACATTTACCTTTTTCTATGACATAAAATAATGGGATGCCAGACTAATTTGTTAATACCATATACTTCTTAGGGTTGCTAAAAACAAGATGGTTGATACCTCTTCTCTCAATGTAATTAGAATAATGTTAAATACATCATCATGTTGCCCCAATAAAGAATACACAAATACCTATTTAATAAACTTATTTTTAAACTGATTTCTATAACTGACCTATTTTTGTTTTACTGTGTACTTTTTTTGCAATTCTTTTTCTAACCTATATTTTTTTACAGTCAGCAATTGTTAAATTGCTGATTAAGGGAGCCTCTGTCCAACCATACATTCCCATAATCACACATTTCTGTATTCTCGGCTACGTGAGGATGTGATCTTCTAGTTCACTTGGGGACATGGCAATAAAACAGAAGTTAAATTATGTAAGGTCCATTAAACTTTAATGTAGCGTTGTCAGTCTTAACTATTTTCTGACTATTGAATGCGTTGGAAACAGGATCAGCATTGCAGTTTCAAATCCTGCTGCATCCTATAGGAAACCTTTTTTCTCTTTAGATTACACAGAAAAAATATTGATTGAAGTGAGTTATAAACTGTAGGTCAACCGTTTGTACATTTCATCTACGCCTTCATTTCAAGTGGAGAGGACGTATCACGGACTGGAATCTAAAATCACAGCTGCCCTTGCCAACAATTAATCTTTTACTTTATTCTTTTTTTCATAGTGGTCCTCTTGGATGGGGTAAATTATCTCGCAGAACACTCTATTAACATCTTTCCCTGGGGATATTCTTAGAAACAGATGTTATTTAAAGATAAACATTCTAAAACCAGTGCTACGGAGTGCAGAATAAATCTCGATATTGAGTTGGATGGTTTTCAAGCCACAAACCATTATATTCATAAAGCTGACAAGCAAAGGTTGGCTATTTCAGGAACATGTATATAATATATAAAGTATGTAAGGTTTTCAACGCCAGGACAGTTCAAATAAATTTTTAAATGGACACTTAAAACCAATCTCGTATAGCACACAGACATGCGTTAAATAATAAAATGGCCGTTTTAAAATTAAAGGTTTTTTTTTTACTGGCCTTACAGTGCAGCACTCACAGATCCAATTCTTTTAATTACAAGAATTTGAATTTTATAAGTGATGTGGTGGTTTCTGGTGACCACCAATCATTTTATGTTCTCCATCTGCTGCGTAATCTGGTAAAAGACTGAATGTTACCACATTACAGCTATCTAGATAGATTGCATGAAAATAATTTAATGTCTAACACTGCTACATGATCAAAATAAATAATCATTCAGCACTAAATGGTAGCCATGCATGAAAGTAGTTAACTTCTAATTACACTTTTAATCATTTTAAGGAGAAGGAGGGTGCAAAATGAAAAAGAGACAGACAGAGCACAAACACTGGCTTTGCCATGTGAATGCATGCTATTGTTAAGATTCTTGATCACGGCAGTTTAATGCCTCTGAGAACCGTCAGGTTGTGAAGCCCAAGGCAGTGATGCATGACATGTTATTACGTCCAAGTGGGTGTTTCAGAATATTGGACCGGCGTAGAGAGACGGGAACCTGCTATGTGAGCAGCCAGTAAAAAAAGCCTCAGCTGCGAGTGATGTAAGAGAGAGGGCTGAGAGAGGGTGAAGGAGGGAGTGAGTGAATATGTATATATGTAAGTATGAATGAGAGTGTCTGTATAAGTGTGTTACCTTGAATGTGTAAGTGTGTGTGAGGGAGTGTGTGTGTATGTATAAGTGCTTCCAAGCATGAACGTGTATGTATAAGTGCATGTTAACTGTGTATGTGTGTGAGAGCATGAATGTGTATGTATAAGTGCATGTTAGCTGTGTATGTGTGTGAGAGCATGAATGTGTATGTGTAAGTGTTTATATGAGCAGAAATGTGTACATGTAAGTGTGTTCGCATGAACCAGGGGTGGATCTAGAGCCTCACACCAACACACACATACACCCACACACACCCCTAGACACTAACACTAACATAGCCAGATAATATTACTACCACACACACTAGACATTTACACTACCACACACATAGACACACACACTACCACGGACACTCACACTAACACACCCAGATACTGACACACATCCGGACATTCACACTAACACAACCAGACACTCACATTTGTAGATATGCATACACTCATGCTACCACACACGCCCAGACACTGACACTGACACACACACACACAAAAACTCATGCTACCACACTTACGCATATACACTGACACTAATGCACAAAGACACCCACACTAATGCACACAGTAACACACCCAGACACATGAACACACTAACATACCTGGACACACACTTACTCTCAATCACTCTCTCAGACTCTCACACTCATTCTTGTTCACTCTTTCGTGCACTCTGAATGTCTACCAACCTTTTCTGCCAACCACTTCTACTTCCGTGTCTCGCAGCTCCGCTTCTGTGTCTCCTATTTTCTTGTTCTCCTCTCTTCTATCTTCTATCTTCTATCTTCGTCTGCATCCTCTGATCTTCCAATCAGGGGGAGAGGACATCACAGGAAGCTTTTTTGTCCAAAGTTCACACAGGGTTATCTTAGGGCAAACTGACAGAGCTTCTGGTGACGTTCTCTACCTCTATCCTCCAATCAGGAGCATAGGATGTCACTGGAATCCTTGCCGTTTTGGTGGAAGTTAGCTGGGAGGTCATGTGTGTGAGAGAGTGTGTGTTAACAAGAGTGTGTAATTGTGTATTAGTGAGTATGTGAGTAAGTGTGTGTTAGTGTTAGTCTGCATGTCTGAGTGTGTATGTGTGTTAATGTAAGCATAAGTATGTGCACCAGTGCGTATGCGAGTTACTGGGGGGTCATAAGGGGAGATGGGCCTCCACTTCTTATGCTCTCCAGTGCATAAGAAGTGCAGGCCCTGCTAACATGAGTACAAAGTCTAAAGGAATAACTTGTGCCAATACTAACTTTTCTAATATAACGAATATGCATTTTTATTGTGTCATTAAAATCGATCACACATTTGGAAGAATTAAAGTGGACCTGTCATCTAAAGCCAAGTTAAGGTTAATCAATATGACATAAAACTATGTGGTGTATTCAGAATGTAGAAGGGCTCAGTGTTCTTTAGCGGTGCATCTAATAATACATTTACACTAACGGAGTTTTTACTCCATTTTTTTTTAAAAATCTGATTTTCTACTAGGCCACATCCAGGCCACCAAATTAGGTGTTTTTGATCCTTGCATCATAATAATTGACATAATTAATACTTCATAGAATGCTATCAAGTATGCAATAATGATTTTTGCATTATACACATATAACCTAAATGTAATTGTTCACACAATGCACAAAAGCAGTTATGATTGGGCCAAGACTGGCTATAGGGCAAACTAGGCAAATGCCCTGTAGAGTGGTGCCTGATGGTGCCCTGCACAAAGCCACTTGTATGTTAGATCATGTGCTTTAGTGATTTAGTCATTGGCCTTAGAGTACCAGTGACGATTTTAATCCCCAGTTATCCCTGATCACCCCTTCAGAAAGCAGTTAAAACTGCTTTATTTTGCTGAAATATTTTATATATGTACATGAACACTTTATTTTAATTAAACTGGGTATTTTGGCAGTAACCAAAGAGGCCAAGAAATGTTGGTAATAATTCCCTGACACATAGTAAAAATGGAATAAGTAGGAATATTTCTTCTTAAATGCTCATATGAACATGAACAAAAAACTGAAATTACTTGGTTTTGGAAACTACTGTTACGTTTGGTGGAAGAGAGATGACGGTCTGAGACTGTTTTCCTGGCACCAACTTGGGTAAGGTCCTTTTCTATTCTAGTATGCATCTGACCCTGTGCACAATGCAAGGTCCATAAATAAATAGTTTGCTAAGTTTGGTGTGGAGGAACATAAGTGTGCTACACAGAGCATGTGGAACACCTTTGAGAACAATTGGAACATCAATTGCCTGAGAAATTACCTCACAAATGTTATTTTGCTGAGCAGGAACAAATTTCCACAGACACACTCTACAATCTTGCAGAAAGTCTTCCCAGAAGACTGGAGGCTGTTGTAGGCACCAAGAGGAGAAACTCACTATTAATCCATATGATTTTGGAAAGGGATGTCCAACAAGCTTATGTAGGTGTGACGGCAAGGTGTCTTCATACTCTTGGTCATATAGAGTACAGTACTTAAGATTTTCTATATGTACTGTCTAGTCTGATGGATTTTTGGTTATGTTGTGATATTCATTTAGCCATTATAACTTTTAATCAGTTTTTTGCTTTTGCGTAACTGTCTATTTTTTCTGTGATCCCGAAATATGATTGTTACTGACTGGGCTCAACTGTCTCACCTGGCTATGGGTGAATAAAAATGTTCCAGACTTGTAGAAGGAAAATGTAGTAATCACACTATGCAGTCTATCTATCTATCTATCTATCTATCTATCTATCTATCTATCCCACTTGATCTTGACCAGTCCCCTCTACAACCTTTACATGCCTCTCAGGCATTATCATATCACAAATAACATTTTATATGCTAACTTATAGGGAGAGATTCCAGTATATATGGACTGGCTGCTAACCAGGACAAGATGACAAAACAAGAAGAAACAGACAAAACAAAGGCCCGCTAAATGCAAGAATGTCTAGCAAGCCTAGTTAAAAGTCAACTTACTGATTTTACTTTTCATTAGGCAGTGGTCAGCTCCTCTATTTATGCTGGGGAATTGAAACTCTCATGTTTTAGGTGATAACCTCCACGATTATCATCAAGTGTGAATCACCAACTGTAGCAGTACATGCTGCCCCAGAGCATCTTCCTTATTTTCAGTCTGTTAACATTTTTCTTTCAAGAAATAGTGCAGAATTGTAAGAGCTCAGAAGTAACAGATGTTCTGATTTAGCATGTAAGCCAATGAGCCACTCTTTCATCACTTGTTATTTGATTCTGGTCTTTAAAACAGATCAGCATTACAATCCTACATTAACAACATACTTTGAAAGCAGTAAGCTAATTACACATACGGTATGCTCCATAAATAGAATTTATTTTGTTAAATGATGTAATTAGCAAGAGTTCAACTAACCAACCAGCATACGTTGCGTCTGCTTTTAAATTAGCACAAGCAGCAGTATGCCATGGGCAATGGATCATGGTTTTTATCACAAAATACAAAGCAATTTATTTACTATAGGCTACATTATTGCATTCAATAAAAACTGCTCAGGTTTGCAAGATGAAAACAACATGAAGTGCTTCTTGTTAATAAAGACTATGTGAACACATGTATAATTTAATCCCTCTCCTAGCATTATTCTTTCAGACAGCAAAGGTAAGTCATTAACATTGCCTTTTTGCTTGTTTATCTAAATTTCACTGCTGCCTTCTCATAGTCGCTCCTGATAAATTCTTCACTCCCTCATAATGTGAAGTCATTATTTTTTTTTTCAGATTTTTCTAGTATTACAATACAGAGTGGTTTAAAAAATGTGTTTAAAATTCATAAAGCATATGTTGCCATTCACCTTGACTTTTGACAATAATATTCATAATGATTAAAAAACATAGGAAGAATGGGCTCACTGCTTGGTAAGCACAGAATCAAAAGCTTTGTAAGATGTTCTGCGGCTTAGTAATGAAGATACAGTGACAAGAGCCGAGATAATGCAAGTCATTATTGAACTAACACAATAGAATTCTCTGTATTCAGCATGGAAAATAAATCATTCCAGGACTTAAGAAACAGAATAAACATGGGATGGTCATAAGTTAGAACACTGGCATTTATCATTTGATTTTATTAAGTAAAAGTCTTGTTTTCGATTTGCTAAATAATCATAATAGTGAATAGAACAGTTTGCTTATGTACATATTTATTTAAAAAAAAACTCTCTTGTAGATACACAAATCATCTATCTTCTTCTGTATGTTTTTAGACAAGTGTTGACCAGCTTTTTAAAGTTCAGGGCCAGTGTTATTAAAAAAAACCTAGACGAGGGCTTTGGGAAATAAAGTAATGTAACCTATGGGCTCTTCAGGATTCTGACTATAAAAAAAACGTGGGTATAGTGATGTAGCATCTCTTAAAAGCATTCTTCAAGTGTCCCAATAGAAAAGTGGCTTCCAGCAATGGATCAACCTAACCTTATCTGAAAAGATACCACAAATCTGCACCATGAAGGATATCTCTACCCTAATGGTGACCACTGAATTAGAAAAAAATGTGCATACATTTTGTTATTTATAATAGGCTGTGGATGGAATTTTTGAGAGGTTACATTCTTCACTGGCGTGGCCATCCTATGATGTACAAAATCACAAAAATGCTTCAATGGCGTGGCCATCCTATGATATACAAAATCACAAAAATAATCAGAACTTGAACTACCACGAGCTACATGCAGAAGCAGTACTGAACATCTTCGATCTAGTAGTGATAAAATGTTGTCCACTCCACCTAAAATGTAAGTTGTGATTTTAGTTACATCCAAGGACTCACTAAGGGGTCATGTGCTGATGACGGGATCCAGGACGAAGAAAATTGTAAGCTATTCTATGGTGGCACAGAATAAAAACACTACCAGTGCCACTACAACCATCCCTGGTGCTACCAAAACTGCAAGCGCTACCAGCAGCAGTCCCCAGAGTTAAAATGGGCACTGTCAGATGATAGCAGCAGATCTATTTTGTTGCAGAAGATGTGTCTTAAGGTAGTGATCTAGTATTAATCAACACCTACGTACATACCACAATGCAGCCTTGCTTCTGGGAGAACTGGCAGCATAGGCACCAGAAGCAAACCCCATTAAAATGCCGCCCCCCCCATTTTCTACCCTTCCTCTCCCTCCCTCCCTCCCTATTATCTACCCTACCCCCCTTGTACTTACCTTTCAGCAGTTCTGCGTCAAAGTCTCCCAGCTTGTAATCACTTCCTAAGCATAATTGGTCGCAAATGAAGAGTGCCGGAGAGTGCCACAAGAGGGAGGCGCCAACTGTCAGATCAACCATGCAGGTCAATGGAGCCCAGCTCACTAATCACAATGTGATTTGTAAAATAAAAAAAAATAATAATAATAATAATGAAAAAAATATTAAAAAAATGGTAACATGTCAAAATAATCCCCCCAAAAGTCCAAATATAATCTGCTAAGTTAACTGCCAATGTTACTGACTTCCTTACAAACCAACTGTCATCCGTCTGTAACTGCTACTGACAAGTTCAAATGGTGTCAGCACACTTATATATCTACTGCTTGTCCCTTCTTGATGCTGATTGGCCATAGTGAAAAAAGTAAGGAAAACACTCACAGGTTGTTGAATCCATCAATTACAGCCATAACCATCAATAAGACCCCCCCCCCACCGTCATTGATATCTCACACACAGTTCTTTCTCACTTTACATCATCAGAGCAGCTTGTAATGGGGCCAAAATGGTTGGCAATTGCAACAGCTAAACATGGCAAACAAATTAACCTCCCATACTTAAATTGTACACTACTTTCCATGATCAGCTGCTCGGAGTTCTGCCACTCCTGACCTGTGGTCAGATGACAGAGCTACCCGAGTTTAAACTTTGGAGCAGCGAGTAGTGGGCATAGCATGGGTGGGACTGGGCGTAAATCAGCAACTGGCCCTGTCTTACCCTCTCTGATTGAGCAGCCCTTGTCAGGTGACACACCAATCAGGAGGCTAGCTGCTGATTGACTAGTATAAGCCTGTCTTGGTTCATCAGGTGGGAGAAAGTCTTCCACAGTCATTTAATTGGAGGGTATTCCCTAGAAGGAGGGTTGACAGGACAGTCCATATGTATTTGAAGGGCTGTGCTGCTACTGTATAGTGCATAATTAACAAGGACAGGGATTTTCTGGAGAAATGTCATTGACTTAGCTATATATTATACATGCCAGTCATCCAGTAAGATTTGAATACTCCCAACTGACAGAGTGACCCAAAGACCTTTGACTAAATCATTCAATTTAAATACATAAACTGGGTGGCTTGTGTTTTTGTCTGCTTGCTTGCTAACCCTGGCCTTTTTCCTCCCTTACCAAACACAAAAAAACAAGACATAGAAGTGAGCTGACTGAAAGTTCAAGAAGAAGCCTGAGGGAATTGAACCCAGGACCTCATAGGCTGACTCTAGGCTAACACCTTAACCATTACTCTACATAGCCAGATGAAAAAAGTCCTTAGAAACAATCCTTTACATTTTACCCCAATGCAGTCCTAGCTTGTCTCCCAAAACAAACACACTAAATAAACTAAAGAAGGGTAGCATGTAAGGGCAGAGACAAGATGGTTATGTATTGGTCTACGTGGTTGCTCAGAATCGCTTTTTTTTCTCCCCTACCAAAGGCAAAAATCAAAAAAACAAAAAAAGATGCAGGTAAAGGTAAAGCATTAGGGAATGGAACTCAGAAGCTCAAGAGCCCAAAGCGAACAACTTAACCACTACACTACAGAGAACTTTAGTTTTTACCCCAACATGGTCCTTTATCTGACCTGACTCCCAAGCAAACACACTAAATAAACCAAAGAATGGTAGCTTGTAAGGGCAGAGACAAGATGGCTTATGTTTTGGTCTATGTGGTTGCTCAGAATCGCTTTTTTCTCCCTTACCAAATGCAGAAAAAAAAAACAGATTGAGAAAAAGATGAAAAATAAGCCATGGGGAATTGAACCCAGAATCTCAAGAATCAAAATCTAACACTTAAACCATTATACCACATCATTATACCATGGCTTGGCGTTGTGGTCAAGGTGTTAGACTTCCATCCCGCTGCCTGTAAGTTCAGATCCGGCTACTAGCGGCTTGTTGTCATGCCAGTCATGCCAGTGATGTCATGTGTAAACTCTCCTTGGCAAATGTTGTAATTACCTTGGTGCCCATAAATTCAAGCAAGAAATCATAACATAAAAAGAAAGTTTTTAAAGAATAATAAAGTGTCATGAAATATGATTGAATATGATGAAGGCATCTTTCTGATTGGTCAGCCCTGGTCAGGTGACACCACCCACCAATCAGAAGGCTAGGGCTGAGGGGCAGCTGCTGATTGGCTGGCTCCAGCAACCAATCAGCAGCCCGCCAAGGTTCACCTCCCTCTGATTGGTCAGCCCTAGTCAGGTGACACCACCCACCAATCAGGAGGCTAGGCTGAGGGGCAGCTGCTGATTGGCTGACTCCAGCAACCAATCAGCAGCCCGCCAAGGTTCACCTCCCTCTGATTGGTCAGCCCTGGTCAGGTGACACCACCCACCAATCAGGAGGCTAGGGCTGAGGGGCAGCTGCTGATTGGCTGACTCCAGCAACCAATCAGCAGCCGGCACTGGTTCAACTCTCTCTGATTGGTCAGCCCTGGTCAGGTGACACCATCCACCAATCAGGAAGTTAGCTGCTGATTGACTAGTATAAGCCTGTGTTAGTTCCTCAGGCTTATACTAGTAGGTACGGGTAGGTCGGCTGTCTTCCACAGTCATTTAATGGTGGGTGGTGGCAATTGCCATATTAAATTTTAAAAAAGACCTAATAAAGTAGCGCCGGCCGGCGGCATCAGCACCCTGCGTCCTTGCATGGAGTCCCAGGTAAGCAATCCAGATTGAAACTCAAAAAGTTCTCATGTACAGTAATGTCCCCTGGGCTTCTCTAGTTTAAATATTTTGGGCTACAAGAACTCTTTTTTCATGCAGAGAATACAGTGAGCCATTGGGACACTAGTTTACTGAGTCAACTTGTTCCCCAGGATGAATTATGCCAGTCCTCCCCTGTTGGTATGTTACTTTCTTACGTTTAATTAGAATTATTGTTTAACTAAATATTTTTATGGTCAACTGATCCACATGCGTAACATCAAGATCACGGATTGTGTTTATATAGCACAACATTCTATCTCTTCATTTTGTGCTGAATAGAAATTTGCCACCTGTTACTGATTCAAAATAACTTTGTCACAAGATGTAGGGTAAAAGTAATTTACTTTTCTGTCAAAAAGCAAATTAACTATGATGCTGCTGTCATCAACATCGGCTACAAAATACTTCTCTATAGAATTATATGACCCATAATATGTGCTATTTTTGAAATAGCCTTTTATTCTTCCCAAAGAAATTTTGGTAATATTGAGCTGTTCATTTGAAATGTAATTAAATTTATGAAGAAATGCATGAGTGGTTAACCAAAGGAAAGTAAAATATGCATCATCATTTTATTGCATTTCTAATTACAGATGTGGTCTCATCCAAATTGTTCTGATGTAAATATGAATCTCAATCTCTGATCACTCAGGGATAGCCTAGCATTTGTCCTGCAGCATGTTTACATTGTGTGTGCTAGATATTGTTTGTATATTTAGTTAGAAGAGCAGCATAGCATTTTCTATTAGTACAATCAGGGCTAATTAATTTTATCTCCGCATCCAAATAACAATTTGAACAATAATTTGGGTAGGCTTACATTTGTTTCACATACCCTTATACAAGTTCAAAGGAAGCCTCTTGGGTTTTTGAATGAAGCAGCTTAATCCTGGTGGTCACACTTGAAGGGGTACATTACTGTCATAGAGCCCAGGATTTCCTATGTCATTTCAGACCACAGAAGACATGAGTTTACACTCAATATTTTGTAATATTATTGACTAATTTCTACTGATGTTGCCGTAAAGTATAATTTTCTGAAACCTAGCAGTGATATATTTTCTATTTATCTTAATGAACAATAACTAATATAAAACTTCGGTTGGTGCTTCACTTGATCTTGTAATAATAAATTCTCTATTTATTATATTATCTCTAAACTCTATTAATATGCCTATCTTCATTCGACTGATCCTCTGTTATTTTCTCATCTTTTAACTTAACTGCCACAATGATCTACACAAAATAACCAACCATAAAACGAATGGACTAATAAATTGTCTCATTCATATATGTGGCTCTAGGGATATTCTTTAATGTGAGCTTTTAAGTGGGCTCATCTAATTTCCCCCAGCAACAGATTAATTTACTCAAATCTAGTGACTACAATATAAAACAACTTAAGCCAAATAAATAAACAGTTTCTTACTGTTTTAACTGCTTTTTTGTGATGGGACCGTGTTAAATTATTTTTTATCTAAATGTAATATTCCTCATTCTATGCCAACTGCAACTTAACAGCAATTTATGCGAGAGCTGTATTTTTTACCCGCTTTGACATGAAGAGTATGATGAAAGCCATAATCTTATTCATGAACAACAATATTTCATCTGATGTGTATTTACATGTAAATTTGTTCAGTGACAGTTAACATATAATGTTGCTATAATAATGTCAATATTACAATTTTTTCATATGACATATTAGTATATCATTTTATTTCTTGCACACTTTCTTTTGCCTTGATTGTCACGTCGTTGACAGCCAGCCATCTTCTGCGTGGTCCCCTTGGGACTGCCAGTGACATGTAGAAGACACAGCTAGATATGGGGCAGGCTAGGCGCCACATTTAAAAATCCAGAACTCCCATGCAGAAGCACACTAGTGTGGTCCTGCTATACATTGTTTCTGTATTGTTTCCTGAACTTTAGTTTTTATTTCCTCGCTTATCTGACTGCCCACTCGTGTACAGACCTTGACTACATCTGACTACCCATTTAGTGTAGCAAACCCAGCATTGGCTACTACCTGCTCCGCATAACCGTTCTGGCATGCTCTGGCAACGGTCCTGGCACCTGGATGCAGTATTACCTATAGGAATACAGCAAATTCAGCAGTGCTTTGCTACCCATACTCAGTACCTCTTTATACCTGCCTACACCTAAGCCTCTTTACTGTTGGGGTCATCAATGTCCCTATTTGCCTATCTTGGGGCTCAATCCTTAATCCATTCTTTCTGGGTGAAGAACTCTTGTGGTGAGTGCTCCTGGCTCATGGCATTGACTACAAGAATACATATTTAACATTCTAAATAGAATAGATTCTTTGTGGTTAGTGTATGGGAGTAAGTATTGGAGCTTGTGTCAACTGGTGAAAGCTTTGAACTGCGCAGTATAAGCCATGACGTGGTAAACTATTAAAGAGGAAAGTTCCAGCTTTTCCCCAGGGAAAGCTAACACATACTGTATGAAGAAAACAGCTTTCTATGTTATTAATAATATTAGTATTTTATGGTTTATATGGATACTTTGCAGCATTGAGACCGCCATATTGTTTATTAACTAATTTACTGATCCAGTCGGGGTTTTAATTTGTTTTCAAATACCAGTATATACATATATACAAATATACACATATCCAGGCTGTCAGTCAATAGTTTTGCAATTATGTTTAAGGACATCGACCTTAAGAAAAAAGATTACCTGGTCCGTTTTTTAGGAAATGTGCACAACTTGCAAAATAGCCAACAAATGTGAGAATAGTTCGGATAGGTGAATTCAGAATCTTCAACAATATTATTGAACCAAAAAAATATTTTAATTTCATAGCAGTCCAGCTTTCACTGTGTTTCAGGAATATTTCTTCTTTGAGTCCCCGCTGTTTGAAAATGTCCCTTTCTTAAACTGATTCCATTGACACCTTATGGGAACCAAAGAATTTGATAACCTTCCAGATGGTTTTCCAGTGTAGTCTGTAAAGTGAAATACTCCGGCTTATGATGTCAGTTCTTTCTGCATGATTTATGTAGTTGACAAACAGATTGATTTCATAGAGATATATTTACCTAAGTATGATTCTGAAATGCTTATTTATCTTCAGTCACTTCCTGATAAGTAAGACCAAATAGCATGGCTTGGTTCTCATATATTGTGTGCTGTTGTGCAATTATTTCCGTATCTCGTTTTAAAGATACATTTTTGCAGCCAAGCTTTAAAGAATATAATAATTTACTGAAACTACCTATATCTTACATACCTTTCAAACTGAATTAACCCTCAGAGACCCAAATCCCATTGTCCCTATTTCCTCCTATAATGTACAAATGTTCTAGAAGCTCAGAATGTTCCATGAGTATGAGTCTATGGCATAGGGAAAAAAACTACAAATTAAATTGTGTAGTTAAAATACTTTATTTTTTTTCTTAATCCTTACTCCATTACATAATAATTACAAAGAGTCTCAGTAAAGCACTGCCATTAACCGTATGTCTCATTTCTAAATTCTAGAACCCAAACACCCAACTGCAAACTTTGTGAGTAAAGGCACACTGTGCCTTTTAAAGCATTTTATGGCGGTTGTGCTGGCTTGGCACAACCTCCATAGTGTAAAAGGGATGACTGGGGAGATCACAACTCGGCTCATTAAACAGCAACACACCACAGAGCCTGATCACCCTCTTGGACCAGCCGCCAAGAATACTGCCTATTTCTTAGATACTGTATATCGCATTGTATATCGCATACCGTAAACACATTGAACATATTCTTGTTACATGTCTAGCATGAAACCCTAAACATATTTTTGACATGATAATTTTAAACATCCTACATGCTCTGTCACTTGTGTATCCTGCGCCTTTTCACTGTAGACTTTTTATGGCACCCCAGAAACTAACCTTTGAAACTCTTTTGCTTGTGTGCTGTACTTGAGCTATAGGTTTTATGATGAGTCTGGCCAGGATTCCAGAAAAAGATAAGTAGGAACCATTATGTTGACAGGCAAGGAGCTTTATTAACCCTTCTCACCTGCACTCCTTGAGGATCAGTGATTGATAAATCACACGCATGAATCCATCTGCCAAATACAACAGGCTACACTACAGTCTCCACTTACGGCAGCTGCTTACAGGATTAGTCTGGCTGCCCAAAGCGGACTTAAAGGTAGAGGGACGCGCTATCGGGCATTAACCAGGTGAGCCTCGTGGTCAGGTTAGGCCTGCTGTATATTAATAAGATTTCAACTGTGCACAGTGAGAAAATATAATATTAAATCCAAAGGTCTGTGGAGTGTCTAGATGCTGTTCTAAGACTCACTCAGGGTTAGTACTAATTATAACTTCACCTGAAATGTCTTTGATTAACTATTCTGCCATTTAATCTCTTCTGAATAAAGCCTTTAGACTGTGGCTGCATCTTTATATGACGCAAGAACATTTAACTTGATGGTTTACTGCTTTTAAATGCAGCAATTCAGTGAATTGCAGTAAATGTCATATTTTCTATAAGCCGCTTAAAGTTTCCAGACAGGGAACAGGGATTTGCTGCTTTTTCAAATGATCTTTTGGTCAGGGCATTTATATGTGTGAAAGAAAGTAGGAGATATTGATCACACCTGGAACGGATAGTTAGAAAAAAAAGCCGAAGAAAAATATAACCTTCACTTCTCATAAGGAATAACCTCAGTATAATGTATTGACTGCAAATGCCCATTAATTGATAGAAACAGTAAGCCAATTCTAATGAACCATATATATATATATTTTTGCTACATATGAAAACACACTAATACGTAAACTGAACAGTGCCATGTGTGCAGCATATTGATTCAATGTATAATGTTCAGGATTTATTTTTAATTAAATCTGAAAATGGAAAGATAAGAAAAAACAGATGGAACAAAAGATCAGACTTAATGAACGAGAAAGTGAAGAAACGCAAAGTCATCGATAAGCGCAAACCTTACATATCATTCATATACTTAATTTGCGTCACAGTATCCTCAGATTTCCTCTAGGCAAAGGTATCAAAAGTAATGCATCAATTTATTTTCAGTGATGCAGTCCAAACGATCAATTCCTATCCCTTTCTGCTAGGCTTTTAAGTGAGTAGACTAACTAAGCTAACACCTGTAAATACATATTTATTCATAAAATGTAATGTTAATAATTTTTGGTACTTTAGGGTAGGACTTGTTTAATTGTAATCATGTCTACAAATGCATCCATCTTGAATTTCCTTAAAGAAACATTAGCTAAATACCATCAATCCTACAATGTCTTCACGTGTCTCAAACCACTGTACAGTAAGCTAACTAGTCCAAACTGTGGTAGGGTCACAAGGGTTGATGGTGTTTTTGCTTTAATTTTCAGACAGTCTCATGGATAGTAACTACAAATAGTGTAATACAGTCCAATATAAAACATTATCCCATATACCATTTTGCCTATATGTCTAAAAAAGTGTTATATATACACTCTGTAATTGTGTATGGTTGTCACAAGTCTTACAGTTGGCATAATAGAACTTCCTTGCCTATGGATGTTTCCCCAATTTGTAAGTCCTTCTTGGTGACAGTGACTAGAATATAAAGTAATTTATGCTCATTTGAGCTTAAATAGAATGGGATATGTTGGGCAGGACCAACGACATTATGCTTGGCATGTGTGACAGCTTAGCATTTCCGAGTGGGGTCAACCATATTATTTAGTGAGTAGGGTCACAAACAACTACTTTCAAAGTGAATGACCTAAACCTGTCTACATATGTGATGAAGTTTTGCCAAGATCTGTGGCTAGCACTTTTTGGAACAGTGGTTGGTTGGTAACGGACATCTCTATAACTACATCCTAACATCTGCCCTTGAGGATGTAGCCCCAGGTACTATTCTCTCTTCACAATGTGGATGTTTTCAACCCTTTCACACAACTGTAACCTGACACCTTTGGCATTTTTCCTGTACTGCTAAACGTAGTTGCAGAAGTCTCATTCCTTGTCTGACTTTCTCTGCTATGAATTAATGTTGCGTTCCTACTACTCTGCTCTCAACCTTGCCTCATAACCCAAAAGGCCTCTTTGGTGCTTTCAATTCCATTATTTCACCTATCACAACTACCCCTTCCTCTAACCTTAATGCCTCTGACTTTGCCACATAATTCAAAAATAAAATTGAAACTATCAGACAGCCTGTCCTCGGCCTCCCTCTGACTATTTGCCCACCTACCCACTGACCTCTTCTTCCTTTGCTACAATAAAGCAATTCTCTTCTGTCACTGAGGAGTAGGTGCATGCTCTTCTTCTAATTTGGTATGTGGTGACTTTAACTTAAGTTTATATCCCGTTCTAGTTGGAGGTTCATAATAGCTACTCCAGGAATTATTTTATTTTCACGGAACATTTTCTTTGCAAGATATGCCAATTGCTGTAATACGTGATTAGATCATTCACCACTCCTGACCACTCTTCTGGAAAAAGTTGTTTTTATATAATTAAATGATTCCGTTATGCAGGAGAAACTTAGGACACAAATCAGAAACTTAGGACACAAATCAATTCTGTATTGACTGTTGCCCCTTTAAGGCTCCTGTGCCGTCTTTGGAGTAGCCACAAATCCAGTCACAGTGAACTACCTTTGTCTGTGTTAGTCTTCTTCACACTCCCAGGGCCAGGCTTGTTTGGGCATTCCTATTCCACAATATACAGAAATAAATTGAACAACCAGCGCTCTAGGGATTGGACGCTCCACACACTTATGTGAGTAAAAATTTCTTTATTTGAACAATACTAAAAATCGGCACAGTGAGGAAAAAAAGACTTCAGTTTAATGCAGCCGCCTTACATGTTTTGTGCTGACTGCACTTCATCATAGGTGAGTGTCCATAATATCCAATACACCTTACACAGTGAATACAATTGGTTACATTAATCCTTGCTATACCTGCAAAGGTGAATTGTATTAATTACAGTAACCCTTGATATACCTGTAACGGTTTAATGGTGCCCACCAATAAAAATACACAAAGTGCGGGACAATATATTTCAACTAAATCACTCTAAACTGTATAAGTTAAGTATAACAGTCACTGTAAACTATATACTGTATATTTGCTTGAGATACTTCTCATTCTGTACTTAACCCTTTAAGTCTCCTTGTATCTAAAGTAAGAATCCAATATGTTTCCCTTCTAGTTAACATATTATATGGCCGACCTCTTTCTACTATTTTGATTTTTTTTTTCAATTTCTCGAAGCCTAAACTCTTCCACATTGCTATAATTGTCCAATAATTTGAGACTTTTCATCTGGTTTTCCTACACATTGTGTAAAACACTTCATACAAGTAGTTAAATACACGGCATGTGTTGTATTTGAATAAAATGAACTATGGGAAATTCCTTTTGTGGATCAAGCCAAGACAAAATCACAGCATCGCCCACCACACTTAAAAGTTCCCGTACAAAGCAACCATGTCTCACTTTGTTTTTGTCTTCTAGTGGAAGGATCCCAATAATCTACCTTTTCTTTTCACACATCTGATATCTTACCCAAGTGTTTTATCATTGGATTTCAAAATTTGCAAATGCTGTCTAACGTGTTCCATTTTATTTGTTACTTTTTTTGGTCTTTGATAGCAGAGTTCTCCTATCTAACTTTCTGGCCAATTCATAGCCTTTAGAAATAGTTCCATTGGTATATCCTCTTTTAAGGAGCTTCATCCTAACTTTGGCCTCCTCCCTATCAAAAATGTGTTTAGGATGACTGGATTGGGCCTGTAAAATCATAATACTTGATCATAATAATGATTTTTTTGTATTCTAAATTCAAATGCATATATATATATATATATATATATAAGTGAATGATAAATTTAAATCATTGTTATGTAAATATTTAAAAAAAACTCTTCTGCCTGTGAAAGATCCACTTGCGGTACAACCAGCAGGTCATCTGTGTACTGTCTGTACCAGACCACCTTGTCTCTAAGAGGATTCCTGTCTCAAAAGATGTATTGCTGCTCCCACCACCCCATAAAGAGGTTCACGTAGGAGGAAGCAAAACAAACACCCATGGCTGTGCCGCATCGGTGGAGGTAGAAAAAGCCATTAAACTAAATTAAAAAATAATTATGGTTCAACGAAAAATACCTATGCCATCCAAAATAGGAGGAGAATAGGGGAGAATAGGCACATTCATGAGATTCCGCTATGATAAAGTAATTATATACTCGATAAAATGGTTGGGTATAATTCACATCACTTTAATAAACCATAAGAAACGTTGTCATCCATAGATAATTTTTCACTGCCGTCTATATCAAAACACTTTACCCTCTTGTTCCTATCCAACTGGCATGTGTATTTTTTGAATAGGTATCCAGTGTTAGAAATTGTCTGTTTCCCTTTCCCTCCTCCTTTTATAGCATTTGTCTAATGCCTTCTCATTTATTGCTATCAACCCTAGCTGTTCCCAAAACCACTGGGTTTTTTTTATCTCCCTTTGTTCTCAATGTCAACAAATCTTCTACTAAAGACTAACTGCCCAAAGGGTATAAACTCAAATGCTTGTGTTTTGTTCCTCTTTGACCTCTCCCAGTGTGAACCTAACTGCCTTTTGTAAAACAAGCATGCAATAGAGATTCCCTAGAGACGTTTGTTCTATGCTTTTCTGTAATAGGTTTCTTGCCACGAGAGGTTTAGAAAGATTTCCACTGCCTACTTTATTTCTACTAATAGAGAATGTTGCAGTGTTTCTAAAAATGAAATACAAACTTCTAATATACCATTGTGGGTTTTTTTTTTGCTTTTTTTAATTGAAATCGTGTTTGTGAATTTTAATATCCTGTATTTTTTTCCATCTCAAATAATGTATCATTTGTAACATTTTTATGGGATTTAAAAACTTAAAATTAGATGCAAGCTTTACTCTGGCAAAAGCAATATTATGCATGGGTGACTTTTGGCACAGGCATGTTAAAAATCTCGTTATTAAACTGACAGGGAGCCTGATTGAACTTTCAGTGCAATCATAGCCCATGTCATGGAATATAAGAGCGGGTAATGAATATTTGGTATTTCGATACACAACAGGATGACATGTTTTGGAAGATGGTCATAACAAGAGCATATGCTGAATTGTAACCTGCATAATTATATGGAGTGTCCAGAACTAAAGACAAAATGCGTGTGAAGCTTTTCTTTCATTGTGTGTAATTAAGTGCAAGGTAAATAATTGAAAAATGGTGGTCATGTTTTAGATTTACAACCATACAATAATAATATGATTGTTATTGTTTTTGTGAGTACTACTTATGGATGACTACCTATTGGTTAACCTTTTTTTTACTATATAGCTTTAATATGGTGGAAAAGATTACATTTAGTACCAATGCAGACGATACAAGAAACTTTTGGCAGGACAACATGCCGTAATGAGAAGAGTTCTTAGAATGCCAAAAACTATAAAGTATTCATCAAGCAGTAATAGGGGCCCAAGAATATTCCAAGAGTGAGACTGTCTACAGCCATGTTCTCCAACTACCATATGCAAGACTCTAGTATAGTTAAATGGAGAATATGTTTGGGAAATGAGACATTTTTCATAGATTTTTGCTATTTTTTTATAAAAATTGTCTTGTACCATTAAGTTGTAACAGGATTACATTGTGGATCATATTCCTCCATTTTGTTCAAATATTTTACTAACTTTTGCGAAGATTCGGAACCCGTGGCAAAAGTGGGTAACAACCATGCAATGAAAGTTTTATGGTTAGACAAAAACAGGAGACCTGATATTGACTGGTTTACCTGTTAGACCTCTCAGTCTAACCTTCTCTTTCGTTCTTCATTTTTGTTTCTTCTTTCTCTCGACCTTTACTTTTTTTCCTGTTTCCAAATCAGAGATGCCTTAACATATGTGGTTCATATATGAGATAATGTACAATGTATAGCAGAAAAAGGGTATTTAAAACTAATGTCTTTGTAAGACATGTTCTCGTGTTTTCTTACTAAAACTGAAATAAAAAGTATTTGATAAAAAAAAGAAATACTGTACTTTTTTAATCAAAATGTATTCAGCTCTATCCTCATCTATTTTTTTAAGTATAGCGCCTAAAGTTAAAAATACCATGATATATACAAGGAGCACTTGAAATGGTTCAGTGTACCACTTACAGAAAAACTGCTAGTCTTCTGATGTAATTGAATGAACATAAATATTACTGGCAGAGCTACTAGGTATTTTACAATAATTCAAGTAGACAGACCCTAAGGACAACTTAGCAACATAGCACTGTAGGCCTTTTCTATTAATATACTGTAACAATGCAAATAGTTGCATACTGTAAAAAAATCTAATATGATTAGACAGTAAACAGCAACAAGATTAGCTTGTTCTATTGATAAAGTTTTGCAGTCTCCATGTGTACTTGACCTCCCTTGGCTTTTAGCTCCAGTGAAAGTGTCTAAATGAGTTAAAATTTTTATAAGATAATATATTTAGAGGGTGTTTCATTCACAGTAACTAATTTGTTGTGTCTATTGGTATCGTATAGAATTTGTATATGGAGTTCACAAAAAAATACACATAATTGGGGTTAAACAATACTTTCACTCAATTCTGGGTTTTCACCTCAAAGTAATGTCAGGTGATCACTCTGATCAACCTTTTCGACTATAGCACTACTAATTTTCATTTAACAATTCAGAATGACATTTACCTCCCCCCGCCAGTTGGAACTAGTAGAGGCTAATATGGTAAGGGAATTTAAACATGTATGTGACTGGCATATGGCTACCCTGAATCTAACAAAATAGCAAGTACTGATTAAATTAGTAACATTTGAGAAAAATAAACAGGATAAATGAGCTTGAGTGGTTCTTATATGCCCTCAAATTCTTTGTTTCTAGGTTCCATGTTTCTTTCTCACATGACCTAACCTGAAACTCACAACTCCATCCATTCAATACACATAAAACAAAAGGAATAAATACATTTTTTAAAGAAATAGTAGCTCCTATGACTCATATTAACCAAGAGGTGTTTCCCTTTTCCCCCACTCTGTACATATTGGGCAATTAATTCATACTCATGAGGTATGGTGCCCAATTATACCCCTCTCACCCTATCCTTCTCAGTCAAATGGTGTCAGGTCCACAAGCAGGAGCCTCACTTAACTCGCCAGTTCCCACCGCAGACATGAGGTTGTTACCTCATGGCAGCAGGGTCTCTTTGGCAAAGCAGGCATAGGAGAGTGCCTAGCTGTATCTCTTCCCCTTCAGCAGCAAGGTCTCCCCAGTAGCATTACAAAGAGCTTTTAGACTTAAATGGCAGTGCTCAGTTGTGCTGTTGCCTCTACTATAGTGAGGTTTTTCTTGAGCTATGCTTTAGTGGCTATTCTGCCTCATTACTCAGACTTGACTTTGGCTCATGTTTGACCTGTGAACCCTGCCTACCAACCTTTGCCTGCCTACCGTGTACAAGCCTTGCTGCCTGCCTACTGATCTTGGCCTGTCAACCATGTATGAACCATGCTGCCTAACTACCGAGCTTGGTCTTCTGTGTATGAACCTGACTGCCTTACCAATGGACCTTGGGGTATTTCTGTTTTGGCCATTGTGCTACCGCTGCTCTCTATGAGTCTAATATCAGTGTCTGTGGTCAGTGGTGTTCTTCAAGTTTCTTCCTCTTGGTAAGAAATAAGTGTATACATGTATAACACCTAATTCGTGACATTACATTTAGTGTAGGTATAGGAGCTTCTTTTTAATGGTGTAGTCCATGTGTTGGCATTGTAAGGATGAACTTGTATCTGAAATATTGTGTGTGTGTGGCGGGGGTTACCTTCTGTAGATGTGCATGGTGTTTATTTCAGATTTTTACAGTACATTCAGTTTCTCTAGGTATGTTTATTAATGTATCCATTTAAGTTGAATTAATATTGTGCACACCTCATTTAATCACAAAGTAAAATATGATTTGTATTGATTTAAATGTAATTGTTTTCTAGTGGTCACAGTCTAGAATCCATGATCACTATTTGGGGATTAGTCAGCAAGTTCAAATGCGAATCATACATTTTGAGCCACCATTAATACCAATTAAAATTTGGGGTAATTAAATCAAGCCAGTTACGTTTTCTGTTTTCAAATTACGGTATGTTAATCAATTTATTTATTTATATCAGCTCCCCAGCTGTTAAATAATGATAGAGACAAGACTTGTGTATTTGGATTAGTACAAACTAATCTGACTACACAGGTTTACTTCCCTTGTTAGATTCAGCTGAAGCTAAAGTTCATCTACCCAGCATACTGCAAATGTCAAGTAGTATAGTACAGAAAATACACTGGGGTGAGAAGCTGTGGAACTATAGTTAATTTTATTGATTTACTGGGACTGCAGCAGAAGGTTTGTTTTGCTTTTTGTATGAAAAATCATTTAATTTATTTTAGGGCATTTTTCAATTTAAAGATTAATTTATGAGCCAATGCTTTAAATAGTTTTTCCTACTGCCTATTAAGCTATGCTTTAGTAATACACTTATGCAACCAGCAAACTACAAAAAAAAATTAAATATATATATTTGTGACAAAATTTGTGACCAAATACTGTTCCTGAATTTGATTTAAGTTGCATGTTTACCAGGGGCGGACTGAGACCACCCAGGGCAACAAAAAGTCATAGACCCTGTGGTGATGTTCCTCCCTTCGCTATGCCCTAAACCACACATCTTGCTGATTAAGTACCTCCCTTGTGGTTACATCCCTACATATTTCATTTTTCAGTATTTGTAGCTCTATCATCTATGTGGCACCCCTCAAACACTTTAACATGAAAAGCCTATTTAATCATTTATATACGCTTAAATTAATAACATTCACTTAACAGATAATAAGGCTTTATAGAAAAACAAAAATACAGGTCCAAAGTGACCACTTGAAAAGTAAGTGGATTTACATTCTCTGTTTTTGATTCTCTTTTTCTCAAAAATTGAGATATTACTTCATCAAAGCTATATTCATGTTCTCTATATAATGAGCCAGACATTGATGGTGGTAAAGCATAACTTCCATCACTATATACTGAGCCAGGCACTGATTTTGGTACAGCATAACTGCCATCACTATATACTGAGCCAGACATTGCTGGTGGTACACAATAACCCCCGTCTCACTCACACACCTACATGCTTTATTACACTCTCACTCTGACTGAAACTTACAGGAAAGAGGCAAGGGGGAGGGTGTGTAGTGTACACAGTGCATGTTATAGAAGCTGCCCTGAACTATAATATAATTCTTGCTTGTCTGTATTGGTAAATTAATGAAGAGCTTTCCTTACAGGCACTGAAATATTTAGATATTTTAGTTTGATAATATTTGCTCCCCTGGCCTATAAAATGTATATTTAGCTTCAATATCCACAATTATGTAAAGCTGTGCCCATCTGGTAGGAAAGTGTTCCTGGACTTTTTTCATTTTTCTTTCTTTTTTTGCAGAGAAATAATTGACAGCAGACCAGACCCACTCAGCCATTAAAATGGTTAACTATAGCCTTTTCTTTTGCTGTATATATAACCTCTTGCATCCTGGCCTTGATTGTTTCTTGGGGAGGTTGCATTTGCTAATAGTTAATAAGCAGCACCTTAGCATGTTGAACCGTAACTATATTTTCTGGGAACATTGGCAAATTGCCAATTAAAGCCTATTTGACACCCAAAAATCATCTTCTAATTAACTGGCAACATCCCAGAAAATGTTTGAGAGGGTGGGATCAGTCAGCTACAGTAGGCAAATGAAAGAACAAATCTTAAAAAAGTTTGAGGTTTTGCCATTTGTTTTTGTTTGTTTCATTGGATCCCTCCTCATTATCAGAGATCCGTAGGAATGCACAAAATTTTAATTTAATTAAATAATAATACATTTTGTATGACTATGAACGCACATGTCAGATGCTGCTGTAAGTGAAATGTGAGTTCAGAAGGTGGCAGGGACCTCCTCATTTAAAATATCCCTCCAAATTTAATTTCCGATCAAAAAAATTCTCTGAATTTCATCAGAATCGAACAGCCGGGAAATTAATTGTTTTTGCTTGTCGTGCACAAGTTTAATTGAAACTAGTAGCATAAATAATATTAATGCGACTATACATTTTATTTCATGTGCTATTTATTTTTTTGAAAATGTTGAGTGTCACATTGGGTTAAACTATGAAAGGGGTATATTACAATATTGAACAATAAGTAAAAATTTTAAAAATCAAAGAAAAAAATAATTGTATGGGAACAAAACGCAACAGTCTTTTCAAAAATGTGTTTTTCTACAATATGTTAATCAGCATGAAAGTTATAAAATATTATTTGTTTTTAAATACTATCTTTTTAAAAATAGGTATATGTTGATGCACTAAACAAATACTGGCTTTCATTATAGTAATATAAAAAGAAATTAGAGGTCATACACAAAAAGAATAAAATTGGCACAATGTGGAGAGTAGCATGAAATGGACTCAATCACTGCCACGAAATGGCAATGTTCTCCACTGCGGGTTCTATGATGATATATAGCATAAAGTAGTGTAGAATGCTAGCAATGTTAATGAAGCTGAGGACAATGCGTTACCGGTCTAGTAATTAATGAGACATTATCTAATATGATTTATCTTAGTACGTTGTTTCTCATTTTCCACGTATACTGTTGCTTTATATTTTCTATTACTAAGCATATTTCTTCTATTCTCAGCATTTTCAAAAGAGCATTAACACGTACATGTAGCACCATTCAGTTTAGATATATGGTTTCCTTGTTTTTTGGCAGTGGTTGCTTAGACTGGTATAGAATACCAAACCAAATTATTATGAAAAGTACAATTGTCAGATTTTCATGTGGGTTATTGCCATTGTAACAAGCACTGCTACTGATCCTGAGGCTTGTTGTATAAAAAATACGTTAGCTCATGTTGCCCAGTTTCGGTGGAAATATCTGAAAACATGGTCCTGTGGGTTTAATAAGGGGACCCAGGACTGAACATATTAGGTATATCTAGATACTTAGAAATCTGATATTGTTATTTTGATGAACCCTAGAAATGCTTCCATTTTTATATTCAATTATACTACATATGAGAGCGAGTCTGTGTTTGTAGACACGTATGTGTGTGAGCCTGCTGATGACCTAAACCACCAGCTCAGATGTTTGCAGTATGTTGTGAGATTAATGTTTAGGAACTCTCTGCCTTTGACCATGGGTTTCTCAAGTCTATGGGTCAATTTCTTCTTTCTGAGGGTAAGGGTGTTTTTTGGGCCGTACCCATTCCCTGACTATCCTCTTCCCACACGCCAACCACAAAAGGATGTCTAGGGATAGCTCTGCCCCTATGTGGGGTTCAGTGGCGACTCTAGAAACAATATATAGGGGGGGCACACAAGATACCACAGTCAAACTGGGGGGGCATTCATAATTTCCAAAAGTTATGTGCTATGGAATTATACTTTTGTTATTGGGCTAAAATAATACTTGATCATTCAACATGGGAAGCCTGAATCCACAATTGAGTGCGACTAATCCTTGAAATAAATATAATAACACAATAAATAACTTTTCCACTAAATTATTTCAGGGCCTTGAACGTTTTGTCCCCTGAAGTCACTACAACTTCAGGAAGGCATTTTATCTCTGGATACATATAAATTAAATAATTCCTACTCTAAGTTAAGTGCCAGGAACAGATGACCAAACACACACACCAACACAGGCTCTGTCACACCAACACCCAGACACACACCAGGACAGGCTCTGCCACACAGACACCCAAACACATCAGGACAGGCTCTGACACATTGACACCCAAACACATCAGGACAGGCTCTGCCACACTGACACCGCACACACACACCCTAGGACGGGCTCTGCCACACTGATAACTGAACACACACACCAGGACAGGCTCTGCCACACCAACACCCAAACACACACCAGGACAGGCTCTGCCACACCAACACCTACACACACACACCCGAGGACAGGCTCTGCTACACTGATAACCAAGAACACACATACAGCAGGACACAATCTACGTCACAGACGTCTACATCAGGATGGATTTTTCACACTGCATTGT
>VKOC01001813.1:0-13118 GCA_009364415.1 Spea multiplicata
GTCCATGCTTACTGTGGCATAGGGTCACCATTAGGCTATTAAACACTCTAAGCCCCAAAAATAATGAAAAGAACAATTATGCAGACCCTAAGGAAAAAATAAGGTAGTCATGTTCCTGCCCTCCAAACTATTCAAAATCAACCTTGATGCTAGACATAAATACATGTCTGATAGTGAGCCTTGTAAGATCTGTGTAACCTGGTCATTTGTTTGCTTTTGACAGAGTAGATTCATGATATGCAACCTTGACAGTAAGTTTCCAGGGCCATACAGCGTTTGCACTCTTCCAGGGGTTTTCATATAAAAGGGATGGTTATGCAAGACCTGTGTTATCAGAGATAGCCTTGGCCACCACCTAGACCAATATGACACTATGGCAAGGGATGCAGAGCTGCTGGGGTTATTATAAATTGCTGTGACATCCCTGGTGCCCTCAGTATTTGCACTAACCCCAGGTTGTAGCACATTAATCTAAACTTACACTATATGACCAAAAGTATGTGGAAACCTGACCACCACACCTGTATAAGCTTGTTGGACATCCCATTCCAAAACCATGGGCATTAATATGGATTTGAGATCCCATTTGTGGCTATAACAGGCCTTCCACAAGATTTTGGAATGTGTCTGCGGGAATTCATGCCCATTCAGCCAAAAGAGCATTTGTAAGGTCAGGCATTGATGTTCACAATCACAATCGGCATTCTAATTCATCCAAAAGGTCTTCAGTGGGGATAAGATCTGTGCACCCCTCACTACACACACAAGCATGTAAAGATTCATGAGAATTAATATTAGAGAATTGTCCTCTAATATTAATTCTAATTAAGTAAAGGGCAGAGTAAATTGCTGAATGGTTCAACTTCTAGGTTTTTATGCAATTCCAAGGACACAAATCCACTTATAATAAACTCCTCAAATGAGCTGATTCTTTACGGCAGTGCCAATGAAGTCCACCCCTCCATAGACTTTCATTAGTCACAATGTCAGGCTAGGTGATTAACACTGAGTCATTCCTTTACATCAAATCAGCATATTAAGGAATCAGGGTAGATTGTGCTATATTTTTTAGTGTGATACTTGTAATAACAAAATAGGGGGAATTTCCCTATAAATACATTTACTGTTTTGTGTAGCAGGTTGCACAGAAAACGAGTATTGCCATAGTGGCCCCAGAGACAAAAAACAGTCACATTATGTGTTCATAATCCCAATAGTCTTGTAACAGATGGTAGTTCTTATGTATATATCCATATGCGCTACTTGATGTATGTATGGCTATGTGTGTGCATATTCTGTATATTCCCAATGCAGTGCAGTACAGCGTGTATATGAGGTTGTGTGTTCCAAAGAACAGAGAGATAGATGTGATTGTGTGTTCCCATGAGCAGGACCCTGTGTGCATGTGTGGGGGGTGCTATTACTGTGTGTGTGTGTGCTTGTCTAGCTCCTGTGCAGTTAGTGTACTGCAGGATGTGTTACAATTTTACTCAGGAGTTACCAATAATACAGTACAAGTTGCCTCACTCTTTGGGATGGTTCCTGCTTTCTGGTGCCAAGAAGAGGGCGTTGGTAAATAATAATGTACGGGGAGGAAGAAATGTCATTGTGTGGAGGGAGTGTGTTTGAGAGTTAAGACAGAGTTTGAGAGAGAGGCACATACTGCAGTGTTCGTACCTGGGGACTGTTTCCTATCGTCGGTATGTATAACATTAACATAATGTATGTACACTACTGCTGTACTTTGTTTTCATCGAATATACTTTAGTTCATACATTGATGTTACTTAATGAATTTCTCTTTCTGGTAAAGATTATTTGCTTTTTGACTGTAATTTTGTATTTTTTCTGCCACCCTTTGCAGCGGCAGATTATCCATTAGGCACACTAGGGAATTGCCTAGGGGTCCTGAAATCTGGGGTAGGGGTCCTTGTATGCTAATGACAACTGGTGGCAAAGCAATTACCGCACTTTGCCGGCTACTGTGGCCGGGAGGTGGTAGTATGTGTGCGCCTGGTGGCTCCCGAGGGGGCGCTGCTCATAAAAATGAAATAGTGCATAGAAATCATAAATGTGAGAACGATTGTGAAAGTGTATACTTACGTACGTTTAAGTCAATTTACAGAATTTACAGGAAGGTTGTAAAAATTGCTTATTTCCTGCAGTTCATTGTAAAATGTTCAGAAATAGTAAATAGAGGTGTAGGTATTAATTAGCTGTGTCATCTCGGTATTGAATAGCTGCCACAAAAGTACGCAATGAAGCAATTTACACCAGGGAGTTATTGGTTGTTTAATTCTTTTTGTTTGTGGAATCTTTACTAATGCAGTCGCATCCTTATGGAA
Source organism: Spea multiplicata (assembly GCA_009364415.1). Lineage (NCBI taxonomy): Eukaryota > Metazoa > Chordata > Amphibia > Anura > Pelobatidae > Spea > Spea multiplicata. Next base: position 2,345 of record VKOC01001813.1, read on the forward strand.
TATGTGTTCAGTAACACGTCTACAAACTGTTCAGCCTGACCAAACTTTGGACGCCGGGAAGTTAACTTCCTTGTGAGAGTGTGATGCCCCAGAATGTATCATCGGCCCGTTATACGATAAAGTATTACACTTCTAAACAGTAATAAACCCTGTGACTTTATGGGGAAGTCCGTCCCTTTGAAATTCAGTAATCATATATTTCTACACTGTTTCTCACTGCGCTAGCAACACTTCCCCTTTTAGTTTTCAGGTTTATTTTTTTGTTAACTCTTATTCCATTATCATCTCTTTGTTTTCTATTTTCTTGCTGCTGCTGTTTCTCTACTCATCCTGCATCTTTGGCTTTTCCAGAAACATCACGCAATGGCGAACTCGCATCTGGGAGTGAAGGAAGATGTATGCTGTACCACAGATAAAGAGGTGCGTAAGATGTTACCATATGTCACCGTGTCTGGGAAAATTTAAGTGGTGATATGTACTGCTGCAGGGTAAACATTTGTAATGCAGTTATCCATCTCCCAGTTTTTGGATACTTGGGTCGCTCCTGGGGTCCACTGTGTCCGCCATGTACCCCATACACGGCACTGAAAAGGTTAATCACTTTAAAAACATTTTGCAAACTTGCTTCCAGTTTCTGTAGCAGTTAGATATCAATGTCTGCTTTTGTGGCATAGGACAGTAAGGTTCTTGCAGCAGTATGCTAATGACGACTTTGGACTGATCACAAAAAAGGGTAAAATGTTATTTAAGTAGTCTATAACTGTGAAAAAAATATGTATACTTTATAATAGTAGAATGGTAATCAATATATAAATCTTAAGATAATTAAAATTTTATTATTATAAAATCGTGTGACATCTCCATGATACCCTATACTAAAAAGGAATCATTCACATGCATGTGGCAATCACCTTCGGCAGCCACAAAGCATATTTTTCTCACTAATGTATAGGAGCTTTAATCACCTGTCCTGTTGACTTTGCTTGGAGTTGGGGCTGCTGGTGGACATTCTGGCCCCTGGGTAAGGATCTGGGAGTGAGGGGCAAGAACGGAGCGGCAAACACGTGTAGCTTGATTCTGGCAGGATTTTTTGGATGAAGCTTTGGGTGTGCGTTTTGATTAAACTTGGTGGTTATATATCGGTTGATTTGCAATGACATCATATTCCGGTGCAATGATGAATCTTCTTCTGAAGAATCCATTCTATATTTAAAATGACTTTTGGGAACTCAAAAAAAGGCAGGAACTCCCAGAAGAACTTTTTTTTTCTAGTAACACTTAAAACAACTTTTGAAGATGTAGCACTTTATTTCACAACAGCAATACTTTTAGTATCATATATGCGTATCTGCTGTGTGTATTAGGTTTGATATGTTAGACTAAAGTCATTTTCTTAAAGCGTTGTTCTAAACAATAGGGAGTCATGACACGTAATACTGCATGAAACTGCACACATTTACCACTTGGTGGAAGTCATCAGCATGTATAACTCACTCCGGTATATCACTGCCTCGATGTTGCTCGGCAATACAAGTGGTTTAAGTTCTGCGTGGCTATATGTAGACACTTTAGTCTAAAACACTATAGGTGTTAGCATTCCTGCCCACCTCAGATATCTCCTTATAGTTTATGTTACATTGAAACAAGCGTATGTAGTAGTACCTATAAGTTAAAGTATGATACAGTATGTGTACCTTCGGTTTTCTTTTATTTCAGTATCCAATGTCTTGTGCTTAGAAAACAGGATGAGAAAAGTGAAGAAAAAAGCAAAACACATCGTACTGTGCCTGCTAACAGTGCCTGCTATTGGGAATCCCATTTACAGAACATCATGTCAATTTAGGTTTCACTTCCCATTATATCCACGTCTATATATATATATATTATTATATATATATATATATAAATACGGTAAATATATTTATACAGTACGTAGAATATGACAGCAGATAAGTACTATTCATTTAGACTTATGCCTATGCACTGGTTTAACCTCTACCACTTCTCCTGGGAGGCTGTTCCACTTATCTACCACCATCTCAGTAACATAATGCTGCTAATGCATTTACTTTACAAGTAGTCTCTGAAAAATGATTTGTAGAACGTGGAAACATTTTTGCTTCTGAATATTCTTTGGGGGGACTTTTTTATTTTTAAACAATGGTCCATTTAGGATTTATGGGAATAGTATATGAACTGGTTTTATTTTAGCAATCATTCAATAGCAATTCTTGTTGTCTATTCTTTTGTTGAACAGCAAACATTATCTAGCCCAGACAAGAGTTGATAGAAACCCAACAGATAGTCACACTTTATCATGTATATATATTTGTAGTAAATGACCTCTAAGTGGGAGTTACTGAACCATAATTATTCATCTCTTTAGTTTGATTCTTCTTGCTACGAGCTATAAAATAGGCTTCATGTGAAAGATTCTTTATGTTTTATTCCTGATTTTTTGCTATCGAAAAAAATTGCTTCACTGGCTGCAAGGCAGGGAAAGAAAGATCGGGCTCATACGGTGTATGCAGTGCACCATATTATATTGCTGAGAACTCAAATTGTATGATAAAACAATTTATCATGCATCATGCATCCCAGGCAGAATCTCAAGTGCTTCTGCCAGGTACCACTACAATGTACCAAACAACTTAAACTCTATTCTGATTCTATCACTTGGGAAGCTAGTGATGGTCCAAGCTTGGCTCAAGCCAACTCTGGTGTGGGAATCCACATTTTGTGCAAATGATAAAGAGCTATATAGCCAGCTATGAGTCCGTGGTTATCATGGACCATCTCATCTGGGTCACTGTTGCTAACCATGGCCAGCCTGGAGGACGGTGGATAAAATATAAAGCTGTTGGAGTGGTAGGAATATGGTTTTTAAGTTACTTTCACTATGTGTAAACTGCATTAGCTGGTGAAGAAGCAAATGCCCTAAACAAAAAAACAAAACAATCTTTTGGGTATTTAAGTAAATAAAGTTGGAGCACATTTGGGCTCTAGCTAAATGATTTGAGATGTTTGGTGGGCCATGATGGCAGTACATGAACATATAGGTGTGTAGCTATAGAGGTACTGTAGTGTACTAGGTCATCCAAGGTACTGTCATCCAAGGTTTTCAATATAATAAACTATTAGTGTTTTCACAGAAATATTGCAAAATATTTGCACCTGTTGAGGAGTCTTTAGTCGAAGTTGATACTTTTGTTCCTTCCGAAGGAAAGACTGCTGAGTCCCTGAAAGCTTATGTAACTTGGGGATATATACGGTATATTAGAGCTTGCATAGGAGGAGATTATTTCTTCTGAATATGCTAATCTTTTTTTGATGGTTATGTCACCCAAAAACAATAACTGAATGAACAAATAGATGAAAATAGAGCTAGAAACTGTTTCTCAACATCTGTTCTGCTCTATACAGCTGGAACACTGCCTGCAGCCATTCCATCTGACACAGGCACAGCTGGAGCAGGTGAGAGACCTAATGTTGGACAACATGGAACGTGGACTGATGAAAAAGCCAGAGAAGCCATCTACACTTAAAATGCTGCCCACTTATGTGCGCTCAACCCCAGATGGAACAGGTACGTAAACACGCCAGTGACATATTTATCACGTAGAATGTTATCCATAGCTGTGGCACACTTAGTGGAAGTGGTAGAGTGGCCGAGATGCAGATGATAGAGTGGATCTGAAATAAATAGATTTAATAGATTAGTCGTTTAATAAGTCCTGGAAAATTGTGAATAGACCCCAGAGGTGCTTCTTAATATGAAGTGTTTGGAATTAATTTTAGACGTGGCTGAATTGACATATGGCCAAGGGCAACCAAACCATTGCATTTTCTTTTTAGATAGTGAAGGCGTTTCCTCCATTTAGTAGAGTTGTTGAAGTAGATCTTGCATAATATTGCAACAGGTGGTTGGCGTTTAGGTTTGTTCAGTCTGCAAAGTTGGCCTTAAAAGAATGAAAATTCTGCGATGGATGCTCTTCAAAACCTCAGGGTTACTCTCAGGTCACTTAGAGTCCCGTATAATCCCCTGGGAAGTATGCTCTGTGCGGAGCTAAAGGGTGGAGTGTTAAACAACAGTAAGTGTGTTGGGTTACAGGGAAATTGTAGTCTACCTCAATATAAAAAGGAAACATTGTGCAACATATTTCTGGTAAACCTGTCATTTCTGATTAGCTGCATTGTGTAATCGACTGCATGAAAGTATTGTGAGAGCTTCATAGTGTGTACTTTTCTGGAAAATAGATCATCCCTCATGGCCTTCATCGTTTCCCCTGCTTGGCTATACTCAGCCATGCAGCACTAACATGGTGCTTTACTATGGGGGGGCTTTTAGTAAGCAGTTCCAGAATTCTTCAGGGTCATAGCAAATAAAACTGTGACCTTATTTTAGTGCATGCGAGTGTGAAAGAATTCTTACACTGGAGCCATTGCTCTGTTCAGAAAAGAATGCCGTTTCCAGTTTACCGAAAATTAAAGGGACAATCCAGCCATCAAATGCACTTTAATGCACATGATGGCTGCGCGTCAGCTTTAAACGAATCCCCAATGTTATACTTGTCCGTACATATATACATACACAAAATCCACATCATCCATGTGTACATGAGAACTTCTGTCAAGAGATTTGCATGATGAATCGTTAAGGTGTTCCCTGTGGAGGAGGGTTGTGGCAGCATTAGAATGCAGGGTGAATTCAGGACAGGGAAGCAATTATAACATAAGGGTGTTCTTATATAAGCCATGAAATTAACCTTTAAACTAATATGTTGTTGAAACAAGCGATTACAGTGATTGAAAAGGAAGAAGTGGAAAGTTTGGGAAATGTTTGTCCATATGTTTGTTTTACAGAAGTAGCTTCTAATAAAAAAAATGGTCATTATAATCAAAGTTAAAATCTGGCCGGTGAGTATCGACGTAGGGCTGGGTGGAACTTGACTGGATTAGACCGTGATTTGAGTGTGATTGAGGAAGGAAACAGTTAAAAGGCAGGGTGAGGGTGCTGGTTGCCCAGGACTGGTAATAAGCCATTTGGATGGGCTGTGCTGATTAGAAGGATTGAGGAATGGATCATTGTGTTTGATTAGTGCAGCTTTATTTTGTCTCAGTGTAAGTGTGATGAGTTGTGTTTTACCCAGTATTGGTGCATTTATTGATTCCTTTGGGGTCTGCTCGCTCAAGGGAGATTTGTGGCTTCAACTTGTTCACTTTGCTATGTGTTCTAAAGCTCCAACCCCAGTGTTTCTGCTGTAGGGAGAGCTTGGCTAGCCCTTTATAACTTATAGTAAAAGCAGTGAGCTTTCTTTATTATGTATTGAACTATACATTAGGCAGGGTTCTTCTAACTGGAGGTACCTGCCAGTGTGGGCCCTCTATAATGAGTAGTGAAGTGAGGGAGATGAAACGGCAACCTCTCCTTTTCACAAATAAACCCCTCTATAGTAATAACCTCCTGTAACATGAAGGATTTAAAGATATAGTGCTTAGTGGGTGTGTGTGTATATATATATATACTAAGGAATCCAGGTTCATACATACAGCCTAACGCTGTTATTGACATGAGGTGTATGTAACCATTCCATTTTATGACTGGGGGTCTTTACCGTTATCTCGGGGCGCTCCTTTTTGAACAGATATCTTTAAGTCTTGTGTATCTGTAAGGACAAGTTTAAAGATTGCTGTACGAAGATATCTGCATATAATTACTGTGGATTGAAAAGGGTTAACACGGATCTTCTAGTGTGCTCGTTCCATCATTCTTGTGGTAATTTATTTAATCTGGTTCAGGATTAGATTGAGCAATTTATGGCAATTGTAGTTTTAACATAATTGTTTGGTATGTAGGTAGTTGCTATTGTTGTGCATGGTTTTGTATACCAATTATGCAGCTGTGTACTTATCAAATATCTTATTTCCCTCTGGTCCATCATTACCAGTAGGGTTATGCAATAAATAATATAGTATCGTTGCCACTAATTACTTTAACACCAGATGCAGTTTAAATCAATACATTTTCATCTAATGGTGCGGATATGTTTTGTCACTTAACTTGGGAAGTAATGCTCGCTCTGTTCATTGTGGCTCTGTATTTTCTTTTTATGGGGGTGGGGTGTTATCATTATCTTAATGGTTATGTAACCACATCTGTCACCTGTATGTGCTGTCATCAGGGGTGGCTGACCTCTTCAAATTAACTGCTGTAATGAGCATATGTACACCTGATGCACCCTTTTAATTAGCTGATAATAATAATTTATTTTGCAAATTCCATACCCCCGCTCTCCATAGTAATGACCTGAAACCTTGTTCTTTGTATTACCAAATGCAGCTCCATTCATCCTCCACTCATCCTCCCTTTGTCTCCTCCACTCATCCTCCCTTTGTCTCCGCACTACATCCCTTTGTCTCCGCCACTCATCCTCCCTTTGTCTCCGCCACTCATCCTCCATCCAAGCATCCAGACTCCCTCTCTCTCCTCCATCCAAGCATCCAGCCTCCCTCTCGCTCCTCCATCCAAGCATCCAGCCTCAATCTCTCCTCTCCAATGCTCCCCATGAGCAAACTTGCACACTATAAAAATGCCTTCTTTCTCTTTGAATATGTATGCTGAGGTTCTGGGTTTGCACTAGTATTAATGAGGTCTGTCCATTAAAAGTGGAGTTGACAAGAAGGTTTTTGTTTCACCTCCTTGACTTCACTATACATTATGGAGCTCCAACCACATTGAGCTTCTGCTGCATGAAGCGCTTGGTTGGCCCTCAGTAATGTGTAGTTAAAACTGTGGTACTTCTTATGTATTGAACTATGCATTATATAGAGCCCTTCATACGGAAGAAGCTTACTAATGTTGGCCCTTCATAATGAATAGTAAATTGAGGAGGATGGAACCACAACACTTCTGCAAGCTATCCTGCCATGTCTCTCTATTGTGAATACACTCAATTACACACACGCGCACACACACACACGCACACAGTCTCGCATTTTCATTTGAAATCCACAATCCGTTGTTCTGTTAGAGAAGTACTTCTGTTCTCGCCATGAGCAGATGCCTGCTTTATCAGCACTGCATATGTGCATAGATAATCGCACATGGCAAAGCCAAATACATTTTTGTTTTGTTCCAATTAATCAAGATTTTTTTTTCTTTCTATTTTCCTATGGCAATTGTGCGAATAGCCAGAAATCTGTAAACACTAAATGAATGTCGGACTGGTACAGCATTGCTCGTACATTATTATTATTTTAATCCTGTGACCACATTTCTTTGTCCCTTTAAGTCTGGTCGCTTTTTAGTACTGTATGACATTAAGCTATTTAGCATAATGTTTCCTTTGTGGCTTAATATATCCACACCTAGTCTTCGCGTGGAGGATGCTTCATATAAACGACCTGGCCTTGAGTGGTAGGGAATATACGTTTTCCTAATTCCGCTGTGAGAAAATAACAGGAGGAAATTAACTCCCCTGCAAATTATAGGTTAGACCTCATGCGTCTGATTTGTATGAATGTCTGTTGTGTACTTAGAAACAGCTGTTAATTATTATACACTTGATTCCCCCCTCCCCCCCGCAGAATGCCGCTACCTTTTCTCTGCTTTCTTTAGGGAGATGCAGAATATGGCAAATTTCATGTTAAAACTATTGCTGGCTTCTTGGATCCTCTGAGCCAACACTCATATTGTATGCAGCAGGGGAAAACTAAACCACAGGGCCACTGATGTGAAAACTGCTCGGGGCCCCCCTTACTTCACAAAGCAACATGTCCCATAGTGACAGCTTTGCCCCTAAACTGCTTCTCTGTGCCATCTTTGTCCCCAAACAGCTTGTCTCTGCCCCAGCACACACAATTTATCTACAGGAATGGTGTATTTACATGCATAATCGCTCTGTCTCTTACTCCCTTAGCAACTCTCTCATTCTCTCCCTGCCTCACTTCCTCTCTCACACTTTCTCTCACACCCCCATTCTGTCATCTTTACCCCCTTACATTCCTGTGGTCACATAACCCAGTGTATTCCCACTTCCATGAATGAGTCTTGGATGGCTAGTATTACCCGCACCCAAATGGGCAGACAAGTGGGATAAGGGACCCTAGTGGTGGGCACAATCCCAAATGCGACCCCTGTGACCGTGATTGTTATGCCCCTGGCCTGTAGTGCTCTATGTAACTAGTTAATATGGTAACACACATGTTGAATCATGTCTGTGTCATGAACATTTGAAACGGAAGCATCAGAGTGCCCCTGTCCCTTCCCAGAGGGGGGAGGTTTAAAGGCAAAATGGTACTACCTTCACAACAATGTAAGTGTATTTTTCATTGGTTCAGTAGGACTTCATTAGATTCCTACTAGTAGCTAACGACTTACATTCGTTTCCTGACCAGTCCTCTATGATGCTACAACATCAACATTTTCTCTTTTCCTTGCTGAACAATAAAACCAGGGTGTTAACAGCTTTGATGTCAGGTGCATAATATCCTCCCTAACAGTTGCTCTTAGGTTGTTCTCTCTGTGAATTGATGAACTGTTCTGTAAAGCTTGCTGTGTTCTATGGTTAATAAAGTGTTCATTTGGATGTTGGCGTCTACATTAGACTGGTATTAAAATGTCTAAAATGTATACAAACTTTTTTTAACCTAGTTTCATGATTCTTCCTGGTTCCTCTGCAGAAAAAGGTCACTTCTTGGTTTTGGACCTTGGTGGGGCCAAGTTCAGAATCATTGAAGTGAAGCTTGACGGATCTCGAAGAGTGGAAATGGACAGTGAAGTATATGCCATACCTGAAGATATCATGCTTGGCACAGGTCAACAGGTAAATGCTGGCAATTGCTAACAAAAACCACACCAAGCTCATACTTTTCATGTGAACTGTAGTCAAACATGCTAACAATGGTTACTGTTTGCTTAGCATTCCTGATTTGCCTTGTTTGGTATTTAGACTGCATTGTTAGATGTAGGCTGGGTCTGTTCCATTGGCTACAATCTAAGCAGTTCATTCCTTAAACACAGAAGTCTCAAAAACATGAATTTAATACCAAATACGCCAGGAGTACAGTCCGACTGCAGTTGATTCTGAACACGTACACAATGTAGCTCCTTTTGGTGAAAGTCATCATTAACCACATTTATTAATATATATTTTTAAAATTATATCATTTGACTTTGGAAACTCTCTGTGCAAAGAGGTAAACACTATAGAAAATAAAATACATTAATCTGTCTGAAAACAGCCAACGTGGAGTTTGCAGATAGCCTAGTCTAGTGTAATTATTCTGCTTGACCGTTGTGTCTATATGTAGTTTTTTTTTGTTTTTATTTCTTTATCTGACTGTTGAATATACTTTATTATTTATTGGATGCAATGTCTCTACAGCTATTCGACCATGTTGCTGAATGCCTTGGTCGTTTTCTCCACCAAAGAAACCTCAATAAAAAAGTCTTGCCTCTTGGCTTCACGTTCTCTTTTCCATGTGTGCAGAGTCGCTTGGATAAGGTGAGACCTGTCCCCAAAGGATATTTTCATTAATTGCGTATGTATCTACAACTGACATAACTTTAAAATAAAATGTCTGGATGTGCATGGGTATAAGTAGATGGAAAATGTCTATTTATTAAGAAGTAAAATGCAAAGATGACAGATGAAACACATTAGTGTTAGGCTTTCCTGCGTAAGGGATGGAACATAAATGCATCACCTGGTACCATTGTCACTGAGTTGAATGTCCTTCTCTCAGAGTGTTCTGATCTCGTGGACGAAAGGATTTCACTGCACCGGAGTAGAAGGGGAGGATGTAGCACATCTGCTACAGGATGCCATTCGCAGACGAGGGGTGAGTGTCCAACTGGAAAAAGCTCCATGTGTGCAGAGAACGCTTTTTATTTGGACTCCTAGTCACATGAAACAGATAATTTTTCTGTTGCATGTGGTGACCAAACAGAAAACTGGTGATCAGACCAGGAATTAATATTTGACACCATCCATTCCGTCTTGAAATGTCTTGCAGTCCAAAAAAGCAGATACTGCTTTGTAGACTTTTGTTTTCAGCCAAACTTTATTTTGAACGAAAATTGGCTGTTTCACGCGTTCGTAAGAATCAACAAGAACGAGGGCGATCTCTGACGAAACTGACAAAAAGAACTGCAAAAGTTCAGAAAAGGAACAAACATTAGATCTATAAGTGTAACTTGTCAGTAGCAGCAGTTACAGATTGATGAGAGTTGGAGTGTGTGACAGTGAGTTTAATAGAAGCTGAGATTAATGCTCATTGCTCAACTACCTACCGCAAGTAATAGTTTATTTTAGTGCAGAAAATGTACTGTTGTGGGGTTGATTGGAGGCTACTACTGTAGTGTATTACAGGGACTGTTGCAGACACTTTTCCCCTGTTCATGAGTAGAGTTTAGTTGATTAACACAGCTGGCCATTTAAGCTACTAGCCAAACCTGTACTTTTTGGACACGTTCATTTTTTATCTTTCTATTATATCATCTATTATTCTTCGTTGATAAATATTTGTGACAATATATAATATTGGGGAAATCCAGTCGTGCTCCACGAGCCTGCATGTTCCTATCATCTGCCTGCCCAGGCCCGGCTCTGCTGCTGAACCTCTTTGACCGTCCTTACCTTTTTTCCCTTTTTAAAATGTATTTATTTCTATAATGAAAGGAAGGTGTCAGGGACATACTCCTTGGAGGAGGAATTGGTAAATAAATAAAAATGGTTGCCCAAAGTGATTTTTGCATGCCATGCACATGTCT
>VKOC01001814.1:0-41874 GCA_009364415.1 Spea multiplicata
CTGTACTTATTGCCCCATAATGGGTAGAAAAAAGCAAAAAACATAAAAACATTGGGTATTTCTAAACTCAGGACAAATAGTAGAATCTATTTAGCAGGTTTTTTCATTACCTTTTATAGAGGAGTAAAAGATTTTTCAACTAAAAGTTAGAAACAGTCATTTTTTCTAAATTTTTCACCATATTTTATAATTTTTTTAATAGTAAATAATATGATACAATCAAAACAATGTCATCTAAAGAAAGCCCTTCTTGTCCTGAAAAAAACAATATCTAATGTGTGTGGATTCAGTAACGGGAAAGAAGAAAATTACAGCTAAACACGAGCAGCGCAGAAATGTTAAAAAGGCCATTGTCACGAATGTTACAAAAAGTAAAATCAGCCTTTGTCATGAAGGGGTTAATATGCAACAGACCCTAACCAAATCTATTGCAGCTACTGTGGCAATGTCTAAAGCTATGCCTCAGAGTAAGAAAACTAGTTTATCTCCTGTTGAAACCTTTTGGTCTGTAGCTGATGTTAATAGTGATTCAGATGAACATTGTACCCCTCGCAAAAAACTTGTTTAGAGGAGACACATTGACGGTCCCACTATTCACGCTTCTAAAAAAAATAACTCGGACCAAGACAAATCTAAGCGTATGCTGCAAAGTTCAAGCAGCTCTCTGACGTGTGCACAAAGTTCACACAAAAAACCCTCACCCCAGGAGGAGGAAAAAAACGGAGGTAAACCTTCTCGACGAGCGAAACCAGACTCATTTGAAACTAGTGATAGCGAGGTGGATGATGATAAATCAGAGCCTCATCATAATTCTGACTCTGAATGGGAGGATGCCGACAATACTGGTGATCCTTCAGAAAAGGTTGGATCAGATTCAGATTCTGGTTTAGTAGATTCCTTAGGGAATCCCTTTTTTAATCCTGAGAAGATCAGGCATCCTAGATCAGCCGAAAGGACTCCAAATTCCACTGTAGCTAAATTTGTAGAACATTGGGTCCGGAAACCTTTAACCAAGGCCTCTAGGAATAAAATGCGGGCTGAATGCCCCCCTTCCAACGTTGGCTAATAAGGCTTGTTGGACGCTAGAACTTGATCCGAAAATTGTCCAATATCTGAAAAAATCTGGCAAAGATCCCAAAAAGGGATGGATAGACCATTTAGAAATTTCCAAGACAGGCTTTTGGATTTGGTTGGACCTAAATGTTTGATTTAACCAAGGAGTCCCTTAGCAGACACTCCTGTCGATGTCCATGTTATATGTGGATGGTTGCAACGATTAATGTGCCTATTAGGGAACGCTAATATGTCACTATCCCCTGAAAGACGTAGGTCTATCTTAATAAGAATTTACCCCCAATTGGCCCATATGGCCACTGAGGAGCCAGGACCATCAGCAGATGGCTTATTATTCGGGGATAAGTTTCTAAAGAATATTGGGAAATTTGTGGGCATCTTCTCATCTCTGGACAAGGCACAGCAATCTCTAAAAAAAAAAAAAAAGGTTATTCACATGCCTACCCTTCGGTCTATCTTTAGCACCTTGGTGTTTCACCAAGTTGATGAAACCAGTGGTGGCAAACCTCAGGAGCAGAGGGATACGTCTCATCATTTATTTGGACGATATCCTCATCATGGGCCAGGATTTTAAAACGATCTGCATTCATACCTCTTAAATGCTCACTTTGTTTCAAGAACTAGGTTTCTGCATCAACTGGGACAAGTCGAATCTCCGACCATCTCCACATATGGAATTCCTGGGGTTTACGATAGGTTCTATTCATCAAACTCTCAATCTACCGTCAACAAAACTATGATGATTCGCAAGGAAATCAAAGTAGTTCTTCACAAGGAGAAGTTATCCCTTCGTCTGCTGGCACAAATAGTGGGCCTGTTATCTTCAATCCAAGCCATATTTCCAGCTCCGCTTCATTATTGTCTGCTTCAAAGGTTGAAGGCTCGACATCTTCGTCAAGGCTTAGCATATTTCGATGAAATTTCTCTGACCATCAAAGCCAGGGAGGAACTCCTTTGGTGGCTCAAACATATAACTGCATGGAATGGAAAAGCCATTTTCAACTCTCTTCCAGACTTTATCATAGAATCGGATGCCAGCTTCATAGGATGGAGGGCTCGAGCAGGCCAGACCTCTACAGGTGGGAAATGGTCCATGGAGGAAGCGGATCTTCATATAAATTGTCTGGAGTCCTTTGCATTGAAAAGTCTAGCCAAAGACAAAGTCAACTGCTGTATCCTCCTTCACATGGACAATATCTCAGCAGTTCAATACTTCAACAAGCTAGGAGGCACACGATCGAAGGAACTGGAAGAGTTGTCAAAAGACTTTTGGCAATTTTGCTTGGATCGCGGGATCACTCTGAAAGCAGAATATGTGCCGGGTTTATCCAATGTGATAGCAGGTTGGAACTCGAGATACCTAACGGATCACAGCGATTAGAAACTACACGAATCAATATTCAATCAGCTTTATCATCTCTGGGGACCTCTCAACGTCGATCTGTTCGCGTCTCGTTTAAATCGTCAATTACCAAAGTTTTTCAGTTGGCGCCCAGACCCGGAAGCATCAGGATTGGATGAATTCTTTCAAGATTGGTCCATCTGCACAAATTATGCCTTTCCACCGTTCGCCATGATCCCGAGAGTTCTGTCTCAAGTCGAAAATCAACAGGCGACCACCTAACCACCCCATTCTGGAGGTCTCAACCATGGTTTCCCCATCTTCTAGAAATGACCATGAACACACCTCGTCTACTTCCGAGGTGGCAGAATATTTTGACAAACTCCAAAGGAGATCATCACCCACTGATTCTAGAGAACAACCTTTCTCTCATGGCGTGGCTGATTTCCGGGAATCCGGTTTCCACAAGCACTTTACAACATCTACTCATGAACTCTTATCAGCGGCATGGGCACCAGGTACCAGAAGTATTTACCAATCAGCCTGGAAAATTTGGGTTAGCTGGGGCATGGAACAAAACTTGGATCCCATATGTGCACCTATTCCACGAATAATTAATTTCTTGTCATCTTGCTTTGCCATTTATGACCAAGGCAAAGCATATTGAACCATCAATGTCGTTCTGCTATTTCTGCTCAACACGGACCGGGTGCTGATCGGAAAACATCCATTAGTCCGATGAAAGGTATCCGTTTGAAGAGACCTCCTGTTCCTAAATATCAAGACACCTGGGATGTTAACTTAATCCTTAACATGTTTCTATTTTGGGAAGATAATGGTAGATAGTCTATTAACCCCTTAACGACAATCCACGTACATGTACGGGGTTGCCGAGCAACGCGATAACGACAATGCCCGTACATGTACGTGGTAACGTTTTTTTGCCGTTTACCGCGGCGTTTTCGCCGCGATCGGTGGCATCGTGGTTTTCCTGGAAGCCTCACAAGTGAGGCTATCCAGGCAAACCAAAAAAAAAAGTTTTGCAAACTTCCGATCTCCGCAAATCACGGAGATCGGCGGTTTAAACAACAGACCGGCGATGCAAATCACCGGTCTGTTAAACACGCCCCCCGAGCCTGATTCAAATCGGGTAAGGGGCATTCCAGGCTGCTTCTACATTGAGGCATGCCTGCAATGCCCCAGAGGGGTCTTCACAACCCCCCCGATCGCCGTGATTCACCGTGAATCGCAGCGATCGGTGGGTTAAACGACAGACCAGTGATTCAAATCACTGGTCTGTCATTCACGCTCCCGCCCCTGCCCCCGATGCAAATCGGGTAAGGGGCATTCCAGGCTGCCTCGTCATTGAGGCAAGCCTGCAATGCTCAGGGGGGGGGCTTCACAACCTCCCGATCGCCGTGATTCACAGTAAATCACGGCAATCGGTGGGTTAAACGACAGACCAGTGAGTGAAATCACTGGTCTGTCAACTCCCCTCGAACCCGATACAAATCGGGCGAGGGGCATTCCAGGCTGCCTCTTCATTGAGACAAGCCTGGAATGCTCCAGGGTCCAGGGAGGGGGGGGGCTTCACAACTTCCCGATCCCCGTGATTCACAGTGAATCACGGCGATCGGTGGGTTAAACTACAGACCAGTGACCTGGTCTGTCAAACACTCACCCCCCTCATTCCAGCCTGCCTCTTCATTGAGGCAATGATGTTTTTTAACTATACACTGAGGTTCTGTAGCCTCAGAGGGGGCTACACAACCTCAGTGTATTGTAAAAAAAAATATTAAAATTTAAAAACAAAAAATATATGTGTATATATATATACAGTTACATGTAAAAATAATTACCTACTGTCACGAAAAAAGAGCACATAGGTATATATGTATACGTTTTTTTATACACAATTAGCGCTGTATCTTCCCAAAAAACTCCCACACGCAAAGAGTTAAAATGTTTGGATTATAAATGCCCATAGTGTGCCTAGTTTTAAAAATTTATTATATGATGGGGTAAATAGAATTGGCCGGCTTCAAAGATGTCCCAAGTATGGGATGTGGGCACAGAGTGACCGGATGTATAAATGGCAAAAAAATACACACCTCACAAAGGTGGCCTTTTACCTCCCAAATAACCCAACAAACCCCTGCATGTGGGGTATCAATGCGCTCAGGAGATGTTGCTGAACACATATTGGGGTGTTGTTTGGCAGTGACATATACCAGGAGCGATACATTTATACCTGAAGTTCAACGTGTGTGAAAAAAATACAAAAAAAAATTACTACCATAAAGTTTGACAAAGGCTAGTGGTAGAATTGGTGCATGGAAAGAGTTAAAATACCAGCATTTCAAATACCTTGGGGTGTCTAGTTTTTAAAAATATAGGGTTTAATGGGGTAAATTGCATTGGCCGGCTTCAAAGATATCCGAAATGGCACATGGGACAGAATGACCAGCTTTGGGCAAAAAATGGTTTTGAAATAGCAAAACGCTACCTGTACTTATTGCCCCAAAACGTGCAGAAAAAAGCAAAAAACATAAAAACATTGGGTATTTCTAAACTCAGGACAAATAGTCGAATCTATTTAGCAGGTTTTTTCATTCGTTTTTGCAGATGAGTAAAAGTTTTTTTGTTTAAAAAGTGAGAGAAAGTAATTTTTTAACCAAAAATCACCATATTTTATCATTTTTTGTATAGTAAATTAGATGATATGATAAAAATAATGGTATCTAAAGAAAGCCCTGTTTGTCCTGAAAAAAACAATATATAATATGTGTGGGAGCACAAAATGAGAAAGAAGAAAATCACAGCTAAACAGCAACACTGAAAAATGTTAAAAAAGCCATTGTCCCGCAATATACTACGAGTAATAACCCCTATTGTCCTTAAGGGGTTAAAGATTTGTCCACCTTATGTTATGTTTGATTTTTTTTAAGAGTCTCTGATGTTAAGGCCTTAGATGTCTCAAATAGAATATTTAGTCCTGATTTTAATGTTGTTAGACGCACTAAGACTAATTTTGCTGAGGTCTTTTACCCTGCTTTCCCACATAATGCAAAATTATGTGTTGTACAATGTTTACAAATATATGAATCATTGACTAAACCCTTGCGATCACATTCATGTACTCAATTACTCATTTATTTCCGCAAACCCTTTTGCCAGTTTCCATGGCTACTATAGCTAGGTGGATCAGGTTAATAAAGTCTAGGGCAGGGATTGATACAACTAAATTTGGAATGCGCCCTTCACATGCCGCAATGACCTCTAAAATTTAAATTGCAGGCGGTAGCTTAAATGACATTATTAAAGCAGCCAATTGGTCTGCAGAGTCTACCTTTTAAGCATTTTATTTTAAACCCAATCAACATGTTTCTAGTCACATAGTTGTAGTTTTATTTTATGTCAGTGATAGCTTTAAACTAGCATATTAGCCTCCTGTCTTTAATGAAATTTTTCAGACAGGAGGCGAGTATTATCCCTCCACTTACTATATGTCTAATGTCTTTATTTAGTAGTCCCACCACATGTTGTTATATATTTTTTAGTCCGGTTTACATTTGTTAATAGCAGGTGTTTTATCCTTTCAGCTTGATTTTTTCCATGCCCTTCGGATTCAAGATTCATCTCTTAGATTGTCCCTCCGTTTTTTTCAAGTTCCGGCCCCAGTACTCTTCTTATGCCGAGTTTCAAGGAAGAGATTTTGTTTTTTTTTCATGTTACCGGTTTCATCATATACGGTCGCAGACAGAAAGAGGAACTACCTTTTTATAGCCTGTGCTGCACTATGATTGGTTATCAGTTATCCAGGTTATGTTATGCACATGTATATGCACTTAAGTTTTTTCTCTGTATGTCTTAAAGTTTACTCCATTTTTGCTGCTATTGGGAGTAGTAAAGCATAATATGAGCCACCTGTCTAATTAAATTGTGACCGTCACTATTAGTTCGAAAAATCTTGAATTATGTTTTATGTATTTTTAGGCAAAGGGGTGTTCATTGTTAATCTTTTGCATATACCTACCCAGAATCCGCAGCACTATATGATTTCAATGGGAAAAAAGGCGTTAGGATTGCTTTACCATAAGCTGTATGCAGGCAAAAAAAATTCACTGAAAATAACTATTAAACTCATGGTCATACATTTTATAGAAAGGCTGAGGTGCTTCACACGTGCCTTGTGCTGTTTGAGATTTGAATCCAAACAGAAAATGGCCACTGTCTTTTTGGGGGGGAGACTGCCTTTCTGAGAGAAAGATTACTGCAGAATTGTCACCATTTTCAAGAATTTCAATCATAACTCGCCACTGTGGGTAGTTGATCAACTGTCTTGCTTTCACTGCCGTTACTGCAATATGGAAGCTAAAGCTTTTTGCCACAAAACAATTTCCCAGAATAAGTCACCAACAATAAGCCACAACTTTATTAAATCAATAGAAATAGTATAAATCTCAATCTCAGCTGCACCAATCCATGAGCATGACAAATGAAGTTCTTCCTGCGGAGCCTCACATCGTCAACTCCTGTATTAAAGGAAAACAGGAAAGTTTAGAAAAAAAATGCATGTGGTTATGGATGATTAAAAATAATCACTGTGAGCAGCAGCAATAAATCTGGATGCATTTTCAGATACTGGGACTTGCAGAACTTCTATTCATGACAGTACAGTAATAGTCCACAAGTCTTGAAGACATTTCAATTTCTTAGAGATCTTTATATTTAAAAAAGGATGTAGTCCCGGATTATTATAACCCTATGAGCTCAAGTATTTCAACGTGCCCTGGTTGTTTTAGGATTTACAGTGGGTAATTTTTGAATTTAAACAAAAAAAACTTTATATTGATGGTAGTAGATGTGCAGTTTTATGACAAGAGCAGCCACCCACAAACGTAGTGTACCGCTCACAGCGCAACCAATATATCCTGCCCTGACAGGAGGATTACCCATGTCTAGGAAGAAAACAAATAGACAAACCCAACCCTACAAAGTTTTATGTAATGATTTAATAAAAAAAATGTCCTACTTCTCCTGAATAAAACAATGTATTTGTATAGGTACATCAAAATAGAGAAACAAAGAATCATGGTTTAACATATGGTTAAAAATCACACAAAAGATAAACCATGGAAGGGTTCATGGCTTGTTTGGTGTAGTAGGGATTAAGGTGTTAAAACAATCAAGGCTGCCCTAAATTGAAGACCCACAAGAAGGTTGAAGGAATTGCATTAGCCCACTGGGTGCATGTGCACTTTGTCTAGTGCACAATTTAGCAAGTACACACCAATTGTGCTTTCAGGGCTGTTCGTACATCACAGCCGACAAGCAGGCACAAAGACACCATCTCAATATGCCACATTATGTGGCATCCACACCTACCACCGTACTTACCATGATTGCGTTTACTATATCATTGCTGTTATTCTTGAGGGCACGTACAGCCTTCGCCCTGGATACATTGGCCTGTGACATAACAAGCTCAATATCCTTTACTTCCACACCAGTCTCATCAACCTAGGGGAGAAAAAAAAAGTTGTCCTTGCTGAGTTCTATTGATCGGGTTATGTATTTTTATGTCAAAACATACATGTATTTTCTTTTTGTCTACATCCCTGAAAGTATGTTTAGCATGTAGTCAGAGGGATCCCTAAATGCATGGGTTATTACTTATTGAACATAGGACCACAATATCAGTCTTTAACCCCTTCCGGACCAGCGTTTGCATACTGCATCTTCACTTGAAGACCGCAGTATTTTTTTTAAAATATTTAAATTATGTGATCGTGATTCGCTGCAAAGCGATCACGTGCACGGAATTGAGGGGGGGTGGCTGCTACTGATCGCTGGGAACACCCAGCGGTCAGTAGCAGCCGCCCCTCGCGATCCCAGCGAGGAAGTACCAGGTACGTCCAGGTCTTGAAAGGGTTAAACATTAGAAACCAAAAAGGTATGCATATTTTTGAGCAAGTCAATACATCCTGCCTATATTCTTGTAAAACATGTTATGGAGTTTCTGGGTAATCTTTACACCTCCACAGATCCAGTCCAAACATTAGAGGAAAAAAAAAAAACCTCAAAAACTTTCAATTTAGGTCCCTAAATATGTTGACGCTATTAAAAAAAAAAAGCCTGAATATCCAACAATTAACCAAGAGGAGAATATTGAATGACTTGGGGGTGGATCAGCGGAGAATATTGTTGTTGGTGGACCTAGAAATATACATAACTTGGGTTGTTCAGATTACCGTTAAAGTTTTTGAATTTTCTTCACTTTTTTTAACCTTAATCTGGATTTGATCATTATTGATGGGAATACAGGGTTCTGCTGGGATGGCGTTATGTGAAATTCACTTTGTCATGAAGACCTGAGAGTTTATGCAATCAGATGGTAACTGAGCCAAAGTTCTTTGCTGTAATGGACCCTGCATTTAGCAATATACAAATACTGTGCAATACTTGCTACTTTGAAAAGTTATTCCCTGTCACAATTTATTGATGTAAGTAACAAAAACAAATGACCCACTACGGTTTATTCTTTTGTACATTCAAATGCTGAATAAAACTGTTAAATCATAAAAAACATGAATATCCATTACTGAAACCCTCTGCAGTCTCACCTCTTCTTCTTCGCTCTCCTCCTGGACTGTGGGAGTTTGTGTGTTCTCCTGGATGTTTGATACCGCCTCTCCCTGTACTTTGAATTTTTCTGCTGCTGCTAATTGGGCTTGCTGAGAGAGATCCTCAATCTACAGAAGAGGAGAAAGAAAATAAAGTTGCAAAAAACCAAAACAAAAACATAGGACAGTGCCCACTAATGGCTTGAATACAAACAGCGCACAGAAAGCTTACACACCTTGGCCTCACCAAAGACAATGTATGTGTCAGATGCTGGACTCTTATATACATCTGGCTTTGTGATGACAAAAAGAATATTTTTGGATTTGCGGATAGTGACTCTTGTGACTCCAGTAACCTGTCGAAGCCCCAGTTTAGACATAGCCTTAAAAAGATAAAATATAAAAAGTTAAATTGGCTCCAAAAGATCTTTCACATTTTAAATGGTTATGTCAACATTTTATAGTTTATATTATATTTACATTCACTGTACTCTATCTTGCTTTTTTTTTTTCTCCATAGTAGCATCTACCCTATGGAAAATTGCACAAGAAAAACAAAAAACCTACTGCAACAAATTAACCTATTCACACCCCTTATGTACATATTGGTACTTCCTTAAAAACTGTGCCAACCTGGAATCTTGTCTATTGGCAGCATTGGTGGCTTGCCACAATCAATTGCGCATAACGGGATGCAACTAACGATTATTTTCATAATCGATTAGTTGGACGATTAATTTTTCGATCAGATAAAAAAAATAATGTAATTTTTTCGATTAAAATAATTTAATGAACAAACTGGATGTTAAAAACAACCTGCCCCCCCCATGCACATTTGAGCCCAGAGGCTTGCCACACTGCCCCCCGGTTATGCCTTATACCCCTTTTATGCCACTCTGCCCCCTGGTATGCCTTATAGCCACTGATATGCCACTCTGCCCCACTTTACCTAGATTTACCCCCGTGCTCCAGACTCCTTGGTGAACGTCTGTGCGAAGCGTGTAGACAAACCACTACGGCTGGCCGGCACTTTCGCAGGAGCTTATATGACTGAGCAACGGAAAGTCATGTGATGCCGGTGCTCCATCATAGAAGCCCAGCGGAAGTGCCGGCAGTAGCGGAGATTTGTCTCCCCTGCAGATCCTCCTCTCTGGCAGCCGGCGAACGGTGAGCAATGCACGCAGACAACCTCCGCCGCTACTGGCTGGTGCTTCCACCGGCGCTTCTATGAAGTTCATGTTACGCTGGTGCGCCATCATAGAAGCCCCCGGCGGAAGTGGAGGACAGTAGCGGAGGATGTCTGTGTGCATTGCATCAGAGAGAAGGATCTGGGTCCTTCTCCCTGAAGAAGGATCTAGATCTAATTGTTATTATCCAACCTCTATTTGAGGTTGAATTATAAAAAGGGTATTTTTTCAGAGCATTTGCTCTGAAAAACCACTCATCTTATTGATAATGAAATTACATATATACACACACACACACATACATATATATATCATAGGGGAATAAAAGGGAATCATTCATTTCGACTTTTGCAGTAAAAACCTCAAATGTTTTAATCTTCAGGATATAAAGTGTTTACCTTTCTGGCTTTCTTTTCACTCCTGCTCTGTTTGGCTTTGCTGACTGGTTCTTCGTCTATTTCTGCTGCTGCTGCAAGCTGAACAATGAAATAAGAAAACAATGAGAAATTATCACATCTTTGCCTGCGATTAATTTCACTGCATAAAAGAAACACAAAAGAACAATTATCTGGAATTGTAAAGGTTTTAAAGGCAGAGCTTAAATATATAGAAATGATATCCACTCCAAACTACATGCAACTCCCGGCAGCAGCATACTAAGGACTACGCGTTTCTTGAGGGTTTTTTTTTTTTTTTTAATTCTTTGACTTTAGACAAGATATAATTTTAAAGGGAATGCAAGTAGTGGCTGGCATTTTAATGTCTCAAGTAAGGTGGGAACTGTTAGTCCACATAGAAATCTATAAAGCAGTTTACATATAATTACTCCTTTGTCATGTCTGCCACAATAGTGATAGGTATTTTGTACAAATGTATTGCCTTAACATCTTGAATGTGAGTTTGGTTGTTTTTTTTTTTTTTTTTACCTGTGCCTGCTGTGTGGTGGCTTGGGAGTCATGTTCCAGCTCTGGTGGAGAGTCATCACTATCAGAGTCTGTTCCAGACCCTGTCAAATAAAAGCATTAACACATTAGATCCATGAGCTAAGCAATGCCTATAGGACACCGGGCTTTTGAGACGAGATGGTGATGTAATCAACCTGAGTGGCAGAAACGCGAAAGCACAGTTACGTTTTCAAAATAGACAATAGACTGAACAATGTTATGAAACAGACCAGGCAGCTTTTCATTAAACACGTTTCCAACACCGCTGCAACATTAGGGTCCAGAACTTTTGGCCTAATTCTTTTAACAGATCCATATAGAGCACTGTGTTTTTAATTATTAAAGTTAAACCCATCTCATAACCCATTGTATAGAGCTACAGAATTTGATGGCGCTGTACGAAACAAATAATGACAGCAGTCATCATCCTTTGATGTCATGGTCTCTAAGAAACGGAAACCACTGACCAGACTTCAAAAGTATAGTTAATAGCAAGAGCGTTTTGGAAAAGTCTCCTGGGGAGTTCCACCTCCAATTTTATACTTTGTTACAAAATCAAATTCTCACTCGGAATATGGTGATTAATGATTCATTGTATAATTGAATGACGACTAATTTCTATCTACTGACAACAGCAAAAATCTAATCGGGGACAAACTAGTGTTTTCTAAGAATACAAGACCCCAATAAGAGATTACCATCACATACTATTATAAAGTCCCTTATTCTAGCACAATCATTTCCACAGATTCCAGCCAGCCAGACGAACGGCTCACGTTCATGAAGACTACATAAGTGCCGTGAAAGCTTGACATGTCCGGAACGACAAGAGTTAGCAACAACACACTAGCAGGTGAGTGTTTTTTGCTCCAGTACTAAAAACACTGTACATTGTTTCAGGTTAAAACTAAACAGTTTTGCACTCAATCCCACAGTTAAGCAGATCCACGTTTAAAAACAGGTTGCGCGTTTATTTTGTTGGGCTCTTGCTCCTAAATAACACCGGATACCATTTATTGTTAAGACACTTAAAATATAGAAAAACACCAGAACAAATTGTTTGGTATAGAATTGAAGGCTGAGGCTTTACTTTTATGAAGAGTAGTAAATTTGTGTACTTCTACACAGTTAATTTAAACACCAAGATAGTTTAGTCACCAAACAGGTTGCTTGCATGAGCATTGCAGTCTCATCTCATTGACTTCACTTTTCCAAGAGCCAACAAGCTTTAATAACCCATATAAAGCATATTTAAAACAATTAGATGTTTTGAAGTTCAGATCGCTGAACTATGTATAGGTACGGTCAATCTTCCTGAAATTACTATTGTGTTATTGAGCAGTAAAAGCAATATAAATTATGTTCTCCCATCAAAATAAAAACGCTGCATTTCTTATAAAAATATTAAGCCTATTATAAAGCGTAACAGAAGATCGCATCCCAAAAAGTTATTTTATGCAAACAAATCTTATGAGCCATACCATGTGGTACTATAAATTTAAAAAGAAAAAAATATATATATTAAGTGGAACGTATGCTACCCGATTTGTTTTGAACAAACTATGTTAAGGGGTTAGTGATCTTCTGTACAGTATCTAGTTGCTACACATCCACTATAAGGTCATGCACTGCAACATAGTTAAGGAAAATACCCTTATCGTTCTTCAGCACCGGCTCCTTAACAGAAGGAACCGTGTCCTGTTTGGGAGAAACGAGATCCACCGGGATTGGCAGGAAAGTTGTCTCTTCCACAGGAACCTCTGGGGGAATTAGAGGTGGCAGTTCCTCCTCTTCAACAGGCAGAGGTACAGAGACAGGAGGTACAGGCGTTTCAGAGACAAGGGTTGGGGGAATGGGAGCAAGAGCAACAGGAGGCGCAGGTTCCGGGGCTGGCGAAGCAGGAGGAGGGGTTAGCTCTTTTGCAGGGCTTTGGGGAACTAGCTCTGCAGTAGGCTGGGGAGCAAGCTTAGAAGAGACCTCAGCTGTACTAGCTAGAAGGGGAGAAGAAGATTTGTTACAAAGAGCAGAAAATGGCAGGTCAGGAGACAGGATCATGTCACCACTAACATCTGGCGTAGCAGGATCAGGCATGATTAATGAGGTTGCACATATCACCAGAAGAGAGTCATCAGATTGTGCTGTTTTATTATCACCGCTATTAGGGGGACATAGAGGTACAAGGCCAGCATGCACTGGAAATGCCAGATCAGTGAACTCAACATGCTTCAGTGATTTAGGATCAAGTAAAGAGGGGTTAACCGTAAGTGAACCTTCCAGATTAGTATCTGGGAATACATGATGTTGAACAACCGGAAGGCTAGGCAACTCAGCCAAGTTTAGTATGCTGCTTGCATCTGCATGCGGAGACTCAAGAGTTTGGCTAGTACAGCCTCTATGTTCAATATAGGCTGATTCTCCAATGACCTCATCGTGAGATCCTTCATAGTGAGCCTTCATGTGGGTTGGATCTTCATTCAGTGCCATAGTACTCAGAGACTTACCACGTTCTGTTAATTCCGTGGCCAGGTGCACATCCAGAACAGGCCCTAGGCCTGGCTCTGGGGCCTCCTCAGACCTCAACTCCTGGGTCTCGTCACAGAGGACTGCCTCAGACACAGGCTCTGCTTCAGACACAAGTTCTGGACCCTCCTCACAACGGACTGCCTCCGACACAGGCTCTGGAGCATCAACAATCAGCTCCTGGGTCTCCTCACAGGGGACTACCTCAGACACAGGCTCATCAGAAGACAATTTCTGGACCTCCTCACTTGGTACTGCCTCAGACACATGCTCTGGACCCTCCTCACAAAGGACTGCCTCAGACACAGGCTCTGGAGCATCAACAATCAGCTCCTGGGCCTCCTCACAGGGAACTACCTCAGACACAGGTTCATCAGAAGACAACCTCTGGACCTCCTCACTGGGTACTGCCTCAGATACAGGCTCCAGAGCTTCCACAGAAACCAACTCTGGGGATTCTTCAAAAGGGGCTGCCTCAGACACAGACTCTGGAACCTCCTCACTGGGTACTGCCTCAGAAATTGGCCCTGGGGCCTTATCAGAAACCAACTCACAGGGGACTACCTCAGACACAGGCTCATCAGAAGACAATTTCTGGACCTCCTCACAGGGGACTGCCTCAGACACAGGCTCTTGATCCTCCTCACAGGGGACTACCTCAGACACAGGTTCATCAGAAGACAACTTCTGGACCTCCTCACTGGGTACTGCCTCAGATACAGGCTCTTGATCCTCCTCACAGGGGACTACCTCAGACACAGGTTCATCAGAAGACAACTTCTGGACCTCCTCACTGGGTACTGCCTCAGATACAGGCTCCAGATCTTCTGGGGTTTCTTCAAAAGGGGCTGCCTCAGACACAGACTCTGGAAGCTCCTCACTGGGTACTGCCTCAAACATTGGCCCTGGGGCCTCATCAGAAATCAACTCATGGGGCTCCTGACAAAGGACTGCCTTAGAAACAGGGACTAGACCTTCATTAGAAGCCAACTCCTGGACCTCCTCACAGGGTACCGCCTCAGAGACGGGCTCTAGAGCTTTATCAGAAACCAACTCTGGGGTCTCTTCAAAGGAGACTACCTCAGATACAGGCTCATGAGCTGCCACTGAATTTAACTCCTGGAACTCAAAGGGGACTTCCTCAAACAAAGGCTGCAGAGCCTCCTCAGAAACCAACTTCTGGACCGCCTTACAGGGACCAAGCTCAGCCACTGGCTCCTTACTCTCCTTGAAGGGGACTGTCTCAGACGCAGGCTCTTTTGTTCTGTCAGAAACCAACTCCTGGTCCTCCTCAAGGAGGAGTGCGTCAGACACAGGGTCCAAGGCATCTTCATGTACCACCTCTTGGGACTCCCCAGAGGGAGATGCATCCTGGGCAAACTCTGACACAAAACCTTCTTCCAGATCAGCCATGGCCTCCACGACTGTCCCAAATACACACTGCTGGGCCACATGAGGAGTCACCTCTGATGCATCATTTGACTGTTCTATTATAGGCAACTCAGGTCCACGTGATAGAACTGTTTTATCTTCCCGTTTATCTTTATTTTCCTCAAGTTGTTCCAAAAACCTATCCTCTGGGATACAAATAAGGGAAGCATCCACTACATCAGCCAGAGTATGGGAAGTTGAATCTAGAGTGATTGGGGATAATGAATTAAACTCTCCATGGACAGGACAGATAAGGTTAGTTGCAGGCAAGGCTGAATAAGTTTCCATTTTAGTTTGGCTTACAGCACTATGAACTACAGCATCATCACTCAAAGCAGTTGAGAAAAAAAGAGAAGCTAAGAAAAATTCAAGAAGAGAGGCAAGGGGAAATTATTCATTTCCATGCAATAAATAAGCCATTCATTTCACTAACAGCATACAGGTTAAGGTTTATCATAATATGGTGGGGGTGCAGAGGTGCAGAACATCCAGTATTTTCTCATATAGTGCAATACCATGAAGGGAAGGTAAAAAAAAAAGCGCAGCGGTCTTTAGATTCTACCAACAATTTGGTAGTCCCCAAATCTGTGTTAATTCATTAAAGTGGAAGTATATTAATCATAATCATATTTAGGGACAAGTCCAATCAAGCACTTCTTACACGAGGGGCTGACTTGGTTTAAGGCTTCTTAAGGTATAATGAAGTCAGAAAGTTAACATATACAAAGTCACTTTTGTGAGTCAAACAGGAGGCGATATCACTGTGATTTGAGCCCAACAGGACTCATTTCTGCCTAGGATGGATGATTTCCAGGTTGAGTCAAAAGATTACCAAGCCTAGAGTAAAACCCATGTTCTAAATTGTCCAGGACCACAGTAACACTTCTGCAAAATAACTAAAACATATTGTAACATTTCCACTCACAGCTTAGAGAAACTCTAGAAAACATTTACGCACATACAATTGGCAGCAACTATACAAATTCTTTGTACACTGCATGAAATGCAAGATTATAGACAACAGTGTAAAATCACCTTACATCTGTGCAATCAGCATGAACAGAGAAGTAGCTGCTGCTATATACATTCAAGGGTTAAGCTTATCCTAACATCTGAAAATGTAATTTAGGTAAATTCCACCCAAGAAAAGCTGCTTTTATCTTCACAGCCACAAGCAGGACAATGTAAATTTCAACTATACATCTAAAAAGAAAAAACAATCCCTTGTTGTTCAAAAAATTGAAGTCAAAAGATTTTCACACACTGGGTGAAAACTGAGGGCAGAAAGAAATTACCCTGGCTATGTGTTATACCTCATTATATAATGCCTACCTGTCCGTTTCATGCTGGCACCAGATGCGTTTTCTACCACACACAAAAAAACAAAACAGCGGGATTTGCTTTATTTTCATGCCGGTACTTCACTCCGTGTTACTTCTCCGTTGACATAACTAGATTTCCAAAAGTGAGCTCCAGCAGCCGCACATAATAAACATTCAGGAACACATAAAAAGCCTCAAGTACTACGAGATCTATGAACTAAACTATATTTGCACAAAACAGAATGCCATATTAGTAGCAGAACAAAAAGGGGTTGCAAACTGGGCAGCTCAAAGATACCTGAACTGGGCAAGTCAACAGCAGAGACCTTATCTGCTGCAAGGGCAACAGGAGGAATAGCACCTGGAACCGGGAAAAGAGCGGTAGTATTTACTCAGCAGCAGACTAACTTCTTGGAAGAGGAATACTTGTTCAAGATTAGTACACAACAGCAATAACCAAGTGCAGTTAGACTTTGGGTATTTGAGCCCACAGGCGTGACACAGATGCAGTGGCTGGGTTTATTCAAATGCAAGTGGTATTAAATATTCATTTTCACACTTTAGACACTGCAACCATCGGAACGCAGAAAAAAAAAAAAAAGACAGCCGAATGTACAGCCTAAACCAATTTTTATTTTACAGAAGCTTTGAATAGCTGGCAAATACTACCCAGTTCCTTCAAGCAAAACTAATGGGAAAGTAAGGATCTTGTTAAGGTTAGTACTATAATGTCCACTGCAAACACACAGCACAAATGTTAATGCTCCATGCAGGGTCTTTGCCATCACAATACCTGGGGCTTTAGGGTCTGCGGCAGGGATACTACATACTGCCGTGGCATCGGTAGGAGGGGTGTCTGGTTTTGGAGCTGAAGAAATAAACCAAACCCATTTAAGCCATCGTTACACAACTTGCTCATTGAGCGACAACTCGTACAAAAATAGCCAAGATATAACCATAATACACAATCTGATGAGAAGTTCAACTCCCAGACACAAACGCCCTGGCAGAGTGTTCTGGAAGGCACTATTTAGCCATAGTACCTGCAGTTGTAAGATCAGCAACAGGGGCAGCAGTAGAAATGGACTCGGCTTTTGGCTCTGAAGAAAAATGACTGATTAGATCATAAAGACAAAACAAGAAGATGCAGGACATGAATGGTTAACTTGGGTAACCAAAGCCATATAACCTTTAACTTACAAACCATGACAAAGGCTTTGGCTGGCACACTAAGACCCACTCTGAGAGCACATGATTTACACACAACACATAAGCAATCAGTTTACCAGTTATTCTGCAAAAATCACTACAACGGGTTAGTGGATTGGTTCACGCATATAGGATACCTGAACTCTTAGGAGTGGTAAGAGGGGCCTGTGACACTGATGTGGTACTGGGTTTAGAGAGAGAAATATCTGTAGCTAAAGGAAAAAAGGTAGAAGGAAATGTAATACAGAAGGCTAGGACATGTAAGCAACACATTTTCATGCAGTGGAGAGCAATTAAACCGAAGTAAAATTGCAAAAAAGTAGGCGTATCAGCATGTAAAGACCATCTAGGCAGCACTGGTGTGGAGGATTCTGCATAACCTGACATGTATGGTTAACACCAATAAATTAAAGGGACCATGCAGCTCTCAAGCGCCTACGATAAATGTCTTAATATATCTTTGTGACACTTCCCATTGTCAGCATTGCCCATTGCATGGCAGTCGTAAAACCTAAACCCCTTTGCACAACTCCACGGAGGAGGAACATGCAAAAATTTGGATCAAACAATGAGCTTTTTTTTTTTTTTTTTAGGGACGGATACACACAATTCCTGTCCTGTTTGCAGAACTGAAGGACTGAGAAGCCCTGGCTTAGACCATCGACCTACGCACTGCACACTGCAGAGTAAGTGTTATTCAGGGAGCAAGCAACATTCTACAATACCTGGTGCTACAGAAGTGGCAGGTACTGAGGGGGCTTCTGGTCTGGGTTCCTGGGCTATTTATTGGGAAGAGATAAATAATTAAGTTGCAACATGTCTGTATTCCACAAAAGAGCCATAACGGTAGTATAGCATTTTGGCAGAACATTTGTAATTGGTCAATACCACAAAGAACAGCAAACGCTAGCTAACTAAGAAACACTTATGGGGTAAAATGAGATTTGTTTTTCCTACGATGAACAGTAATAGTAAAAAAAAGTGGAAATACTTGCGGGCTTACTACGAGATTTTAATGGTCTTATAGAAAAGCCACAGATGGTTATAATGACAGAATGAGCAAGGTGTCAACAACCACCACACAGGGGAAAAGAGGAACTTGAAGAAGTTCAAATACTACAGTAGGGAATTTTCCTAATCTTTATTTCACTCCATAAAATCATTCAAAGGATCGTAAGCCATAGGACAGTTGATCAATTATCCATTTAAAGGCAAAATTACAAGGGTGAATACAAGAAAAAGAAAGCATCAGTAGGCACATGCTGCCGAATACCTGGTGCAGCAGGAGCTGCGTTAAGCACCGCTGGGGTAGCAGTAGGTGCAGCAGGAGCTGCGTTAAGCACCGCTGGGGTAGCAGTAGGTGCAGCAACTGGTTCTGGAGATTAAAAAAATAAATAAAATTGAGTACATGTGGAAAAGGAGATCGTGGAAATACTCTGGTGTTGACGACATGTCAGTTCAGTAAATGGCAATTGCATTAACTAACAAAAACTAACTTGGCCAAGGTAACACTTAGTATATGTTATGTTCAGAAAACATGAAAATGATGTTCTTACAAACACAAGAAATTTAGGAGGGTTCCATGGGATGAGAAAAAAAATTATACAGTAAGGTAGGTCAGCATGTCAAAAACTTGGTTTTATTGCCTTTTGTTCCAATAAACTCCCTTTTATCTGCAGATTTGGAGCTGCCATAGTTGGCTCCATACTATTGTTGACCCCTAGCCTAATCTTGTGTAGTAGATTAGGCTAGAATACAAACAGAACCATAATTCATTGAAATTGCTAATATGCAACTGCCCAAGAATATTATGCAAAAACTTTTTTTTTATTTTAAATCAATACTAGTAATAAGAATATGGTGGTGGTCTCCCTTTAACTTGGGTACCTTTCGTGTGATGTCTGCCATGTGACACATGTACAACTGTTCATTACATTTTGGTAGAACATAAAACAGCAAAGGAAAATGGTTCAGAAGACTGCGTTGAAGGCAGAAGGCCGCGTTGAGAATACCTGGTGCTGCAGGAATGGCCGCAGGCACTGTGGGGGCAGCAGTTGGTGCAAGACTAGGTTCTGGAGCTTTTCAAAAGGAAAATACAAATGATATGTAATTTATGTATGAGATTAATGCAACTCAAACATGGCCCGTGCAAGTCCATGTCTTCCACACGCAAAGTACGCATGCGGGACATTTTCTATAAGGTCAATGTCAAATTTCTATAGCAAAATTCTCACAAAAAAAAAGTGCAATGTTACAGTTCACATTGTTGCTTTAACGCTCTCTTCTACCTCGATCACAAAGGGTGGTTAGCGACATGGGGCACACCTCAAGGGTGGGAGGATCAATGGGTTTTTAGCTTAAAAACAGCCAGGTAATTATCTTTGGCTTCCCTCGTCTAAGCCACAAGATAAAATGAGCACCAACTTTTCCAGACAGTTTATAGACAGCCCCAGACAGACACGTATCCTTCGCTCCAATCCACACCGGATAGAGGTCAAAAGATACCTGGGGATACATGGACATACCTCAAAAAATTATTTCCCCAACACATATCTACAATGTTTCTTATGCAAGTCCTTAACCCCTTTGCCACTGGAGGGTGTAGGGGATCCGTGAAAAACCAAGTCCTAGGGACCAAGGAAGTATCCACTACGCCATGGCCACTTCGCACCCGCAGGGGGTTTAGCCTGGTCTCCCCTCTAGAGCTCTGTTACAGTGATGATTTCTCTGCTGATATTGCACACGCACATATCAATACACAAGTAAATAACTAAAAATACTGTAAAAAATTTACGCGAAATGTTAAAAAAAAAATAGATAAAATCCTGAGCATATAGGATGGGCTCAAACTAGGGGAAAGTTAATTGATATATTTGGGGTATTTTCCCCCCAGCTGACTTTTGCTTTGTACAATTCATGTGTAAAACTGGGGATAAAAATCCTTTTAATCATACAAAATATTGTGTAGGTTCACTAACTTACAAATAGAGACATTGTAAGAACACAATAATTGCGTTGTCCTGTAATGGGAAAATGCCTTGATCCTTAAGAGGTTTATCAAACTTATATTACAGCATCCTGATACAGTTCATACACTACACACAGCCATAGTCTAAAGACTAGCCATGGTTAGCCATAGTCTAACTAAACAAATACAAGACGTACATTAAGACCGGCTTTATTTACATTCTCCTCACACCGACAAGTTAATAATCCCACTAAGGAACATAATTTAATTTTGACTTTTTTTTGGGGGCAAGGGGGGGAATTACTTGTAACATGCAACAGACTGGTAACTTGCCCTTTAAGACACACAACACACAAATTAGAATTGGTTTGTAAAGAGACACAGCAGATAATTAGAAGTGTTAGCCAGCAGCACAGCACTCAGAATACCTGATTCTTCCGGTGCCGCCACAGGGGTTGATGGAGCAACAGTGGGAGTAGGTGCAGGGGCTGTGCAATAAATCGGTAATTATAAACACAATACTAGATCATAGCTCCTAAAAGATGCACTAGTAGCTACAATAAACCTAGTCACAGCACACAGTTAGGGATGGACAAAGTGTAGCCATCGTACCTGGAACTTGAGGGCCAAGCAGTGTAGGGGCACCACTGTTGAGGGTTTTAGCTTCCACAGCTAGAGAATAACAATGTGCATATTAATGCTACACAACTACTACATTTTATCCTTAAACTTTTCCCTGTAGAGGTTTACTATTCCTGGCAGCTAAATAATCTGACCATTCAATGGTTATTGCAGGCGATATGACAATACTAAAAAAATATGGCTGAGGACTTAATACGGGCAATCAAGTGTCAAATGCTTTACTCTCGAAATAATTCAAGGTATAAGCAGAACTGATCCACCTTAATGTCCGTTTAGAATAAATGTCTCCAGTATATCGATGGACCTCATTGTGAGGTCGAAACATTTGTCTCAATAAATCTGCCTGACGTTGGAACACCTGAGTGTCTGGAGCCTTTATTTACCTCCAGTATATCGCTCGCTCACACACACACTTTACGTAGCTTTTCAGAAATGTTACATTTGTTCTAGTCAGGCATATAAAAATACAAGAGAAGCCAAGACAGCCACAAAAGCCGATTTGGTACGGATCACTAGACTGTGCATTGAAATGGATATTCTGGTCGCACAATTTATATTCTAGGTCAGCATTTTCCCACATGGTAGATTAGCAGCCACACGGGTGGGGACAACTACTGCTGCTTTGGAGAGATTAAAGTCAGTAACCTGCAACTGAAAGGCAATCAAGAAGAATAAAGTAGTTTGGCTTGGTGAACCCCTAGCATTGAAGCCAATATTGGCAGTAGAACAAATCATTCATATGTACTACAATAAAATTACCAGTTCAGGCAAGTGAATAGAAGATAAAAAGTAAAAGTGTAAGTGGACTTTTTAGAAAGTTAACTTCGAAAATCTGATTTTGTCTAAAAAGATGGAGAGCAAGTAATATATTTTTAAGCAAATTAAAGAACGGTTTGTAATGGTTACAATGCTTTTGTTTCTGTAAATAATATAGGGCATGCTAGGTATAGCCGCACAGGACTGCGGTCTGTTACTAGGACGATGATGGATGATCTGCAGCGCACATACCTGACGGCTCTAAAGCGGCTTCAGCTTGTGCCGCCTCTGTCTGAGAAGCCTCACTTGCCACCTCGGGGGTCTGGGTGACAGCCCTTTTCTCCTCAGCTGCCGCTGCCACTTCTGTGGGTGCAGCAGCCTCTTCCCCCGGGGCTGAGGGAGAAGCTGCTGTAACAGCAGCAGCAGGTGAATACGTGACTTGAAACACTAAGGATCAATCCCACAACCACATGCTCAAACACACACGGATATTTGCATATAAAAAAGTGGAAACCAACACAAAACCGCGTGAGAGCCATCAGCAGTGAGAAAAGCGGATGTTCCGCAACTCAACATTAGTTGCATTTCATGGAGAAAATACAAAAAAAAGTAAGTGGTACTACACAAGTCAAATGATGAACCTTAGCGGGTGCATGCACAGTACCCGGCGGCCCAAGGTTCAAAGACATACATGACATACTCCATATTGCGGTGGCTGAACCTTTAAAGCCAAATCATGCTGCTCAAACAAAAAAGTTTGCTATTGCTTTGCTGTGATGTTGCAATTTGTCTCAAAATCAGCCACACTATGTGTAACCCATGTAAAAAGGCACAGATCTTATAAATATGCAACTAATGTTTACAAATTAATGACTAAATACGTAGCACTAATACAGGAAACAGTGTTACAGCACACAAGTACTTAAAACATTAAGGTGGAGAACAAGAGGAAAGGTTCTCATAGAAATATGTTAAAAGACAAATGCTGCCGAGAGAAAGACACCCTCAAAAGGTGACCCATCTACAATAGGAAATCCCCATGTACATAAGTGTGTCATTATGGACTACAGAAGCGATGGGTGCTAAAGCACAGCTACAAAGCTAGTGCTCACACCTATAAACACACAGGAAAAAGCTGCTTCCCAAAGCCACACTAAATACATTAACCAAGTGTATGGGGGGGTGAACAACAGTGTGTGTGCGGGGTTAAAGATTTGTGAAATGGCATTAAAAGCAGCTCAAACATTAGTGCAGCGCATAAGTACCGTTGTGGCCCCAGATCCCAAACGGGTGCTTACTCTGATTCATGTCATCCACGCCATAATGACACAATTTACGCCAGACATTACTTGAATAAATTAACTGTTAAGTGCATGATTGCTTCGATTACTGGCGTTTTCACAGTATTTTGCCATTTGGTCTGCTGGAGTGGATGGCTGAAATTGGGAGCGTGGGAAAGGGATAAATAAGAATGCCGGGGAACTTACCCGTCTCAGCCTGGGGCTGATGGAGCTCCTGCTCTGCGGCTGGGACAGTTTCGGTGGCTTCACCAGGCATTTCTGAGTAAACAAACAAAGCGTTAGATCGCCAGGCGCCAAAATATAAAGGTGAACTGAGCGGCATACGATCAATGTCTCACGGCTTGAGTTTCAGACTTTACAGCTTTTACACTTAAAGCCATTAGGTGTTTATGAAACAAGATGTAAACGGGACCGGTAAGAGTTTAAAGACACGCACAAACCTAGCGCTTTTTTGGGGGAAAAAAAAAAAGAGAAACAGCTTATTATTACAACAAGCCATAAATATTACTCGTATATCTGGACAGCACTTTAGTTGTATGTTTGTTGGCGGTATGCCATTTTTCTTAGGATACACAGCCACACATGTGACCTCTGCGTACTTTAAAAAAAGCGTGAACAGCTGTTCTTAGCGTTAGCATGCGCAGGGAAATGCTACTTACCGGGCAAGTCAAATAAAGAGCTCACAACGTACATAAAATTAAGACAAAAGCAGAACAGTAGATGATTTTCCATATGGCTAAGAACCAGACCATCGCAAAAGGAAAGCTTTAAGTCTAAATACAATGTTTAGCGTCATGCAATATAGTTTCCCATTATGGTCCAATAAAAGGTACCGACTTCCCATTGATCAGGAACAATTCTAATTAAAAGAAAACAGTATCCGTGGCTTGCGTGTCTCTAGCTAGTGAACGACAGTCCCCATTTTCTAAGGATGATGTGAGTGGTAGTAGTCCACTAGCTTACAAGTATAAAGCGCAAAAGCCTAGAGAACCTGCGCAGAACGTCATAAAACCGAAGGGGGGGATTTCAATCATAATCTACAAGTTTTCAACAAAACAGGGTGGGTGTCAAAACTCTTTCCAGAAGGGTAGAAGCCGGTGTCTAAGAACCGGACAGTTATATTTAATTTACACCTGAAAAGAACTGCGCATTGCTTATTCCAATTCTATGAAACCACAAGGGCCTCAGACTGGAACTCCACTAGTTAAATAATCCCCAGTAATTATTATTATTAGTGCTCGATGGGTGGTAGGGGCCGGACATGTGGGGTTTCTGTAATGGTAAGAGACCCACACTTTACTCATAGAGATCACTTCAAGGAGATTTTATTTCGGTCACTGTCGCGGAGCAGAAGTTTGATAACTTGCACGGGGCACAGGCCTGCACAATGGTTACCGGCCGACAGTCTCCTTCACTACGACTACTAAGCCGGTAGGAGGGCCCAGGAAGCGCCCCTCGACCCCTGTCCTTCCTGCTACCCCAGACAAGGGACTCATTTCGGGTGTCTGAGGCCAGCAGACACCAATAAGCCTTCTCCCCAGCAGAGCCCATTCGCTCCACCTCTCCATGACATCCCATCATGTCCCTGCCGCTTCCTATCCAGTTTATCTCCGCGTCCACACCTCATACCCCGACAATACAAACATCGCGTCCTCCACGGCACTCTATGGTATTAGCCGGTGCCTACCTGACAGCACTGAGCCCGCTAGACACCAGAGATGATAAAGGATTGAGCAAGAGTCACTTACTGTGTGAGGAGTTAGGAACCAAGATGGCTGTAGAAAGAAAGCCCAGGACCGACTGCTTCCGGAATATCGAAGCGTCACTGAGATCTTCTTCCGGGTTCCCAGCCGATCCGCCACCACTGGCTGTACGGATGCGGCGTGCGCCAAACACTTTATATGGTCATATATAAGTTCTAAGCACCCGAGTACGGAGCGATTATTAGCAGAACTCTAGTGTGTGAATTGGCGGCAGCAGCAGCAGCTCGCCATGTGCGTGCAGCAGGCTGTCAACTCCGATTACGATACCTCCCAAGTATCCATCTTTTCTCTCTGCCCCATTCGCGTCCTGTGATGGCCAGGAGCTCACACTGTATCCTGAGTTTTGTACCGTGTCCTCATCACATGTATAAAATGTGTGTGAAAATAAATAACCACACAGGAAGATCAGTAGCTACTAAGAGGTCACAAAGTCACATAAAAAGGGCTGACACACTGGGCAGTACGGAGTTCAGTTTTACAATTTATACATAAATATTTAAAAATACCGCCAGTCACTAAATACACTTTATTTAATATAGTGTGATTTAACTGATAATGTACAAATCCAGAACACGCACAAATATATACATCCCGAATTTTAGTTACTCTTACCCTGTCCCAATACAATCAGAACGTTGGACAGGCTAGTTTAGCGACTAGCTTCGTTCCATTGTTTACTATATTATAGGTACATATATATATATAGGATATAGGATCCTACAGGAGGGGCAGCGATTACGGGCCGTATTGGAAAAGTAGATAAACGGAGAAAAGAGGAGAAGGGTTATAAAGGACCTTGTGAAAGTAGCGAAAACCGCTTTCAGGTTATTATAATAAAAAAAGTTTATTACTTGTCATTTTTTAATTACTTTTTGTCAAGTTCAATTTATACAGGAACACCCCATATTAATGTACACACTGGGGTCCACAGCGTGTATGTAAAATGAAAATGTAATTAAAGTGAAACACAACCTTCTTTCACTTATCAATACATGTACAGCACTGCAATCAGGTCATTGCCCACACAGATTAATGCCTGTCAGTGAGTCTTTATGAGGGGCCGTGCCAAAAGCCCTACTGAAATATCTACTATTCATCCCCGCTCTATGATTGTAGTTATCCAATCAAAAAATAGCTTCAAAGATCTCAATGCAGTAAACACATTTAACGTGGTTTCCATTCATTTCCTAACTAGTGATGTTATGACCTACTGGTCAGTGGTCTAAGTTTTTATCACCCTTTTCATAATTTTCTCCTCCAGGTGCATCTAACACTATGTTTGACCTTTTTATTTTATCTTTCGCATTCTGAGACACAGTTTGTGAACACTTTAGTCTTCAATATTTATGCCACGTCTGCCACAGTAAATCTTAGTAAGTAAACTAAAGTGTTATATGCAATGTTCTGCTGCCTTTATCAGAACATCTCTCAAATTCTATTTCTCTAAACTCTCTGATGCGGTGACCCCTGCTAATTTTGGATTTAAAGATCTTGCAAAATCTCACCCAGCCTTACAGAAGTGGACTGATCAATTTAAAAGGTGAGAACTAACCCAGCAGATTAAGAATTTAAAAGAGATCATGGAATGCACATAAAGTGGATTTTATTTCATAAAAAAACATAACAGATCTGATTTAACAGTATGCTCCAGCTATCATATGCACTTTAATGCATATTATAGGTGAGATTCCTTTAACCCCTTCTGTACCGAGGGTGTTTTGTGCCCCAAAACCTTTGGGGTTTTGGGGCATTTTCACATTTTTTTCCTTTACCTTTAATTCTCCTTTTTGATTTTGCGCACCCACAAACATTATATATTGTTTTTATGACAGATAGAGCTTTCTTTTGATACCATTTTAGATGTATATTCCAACATTTAGTTTGAATACATTCAAACAACTCAAGTACAAGCCTCCTGGACTTGAGAAGGTGTTAATTTTTGAAATGGAAGCACATTTGTACCTTTGTGATCCTCACCCCCATTTTTAGTCAAAGTAAGACTGTCAGAAAATGTATAAGACCTTATATTTTACATTTCATTTAATATATAAAAAGGCTCTAAACAGTTAATTTAGTACAAATAGACTGATGGAATCCGTATATGACAA
This sequence comes from Spea multiplicata, assembly GCA_009364415.1. Lineage (NCBI taxonomy): Eukaryota > Metazoa > Chordata > Amphibia > Anura > Pelobatidae > Spea > Spea multiplicata. The sequence goes on from VKOC01001814.1 coordinate 27,194, forward strand.
GTATCTTAAAACATACAAAACAAACAACCTTGCTTGTCCAATCATGGCTAAGCGAAGCAATCCAAAAGGGGGTTTCCTGAAGATATCTTGTTTTTCTCTCCAGGAGCACTTTTGAAAGAAAAAAAAAATCTGTAACATAACAGACTGTTTTATAGTCTCCAGTCACAGCATCAAAGTTCTTTTATAAGGGCACAACAGCTTTTGTGAACTACGTTTAGTTTGAACGAGTAGCATTGTATGGTTCACGGAGATGCTTCAAAATTCCTTCTTCAGATCTATTGGGAAAATAAAGAAATTATAATTATATATCCATGATGTATAACAAGCGCTATGCAATTACCGAATGCCAGAAGCTGCGGCTTAACTCTACTTGAAGTCGTCTAGAGCTTTTTTGAGCAAGCGACTGAATAATCACAGAAAGCTGATTTATATTGGCTTCTGATAAAACTACAAAATAAGCCATCATTTTGTTTGACAGTTTATGTGGTTATGAAACAACTGCATATGCATTGAAGAAAGAAGTTGTAAATTTTAATCATAACCCACATTCTCTAGCATTTCAGAGATAAAGGATCGTTGAATTATCATTAAATAAAATGTAATATATCCCATGAAATCATGGGAGGCGCATGTCAAATACTTTAATGACCTAAATTCCTCACTCACCACTTTGGTTCAATAATTCGCCTTTCCGTGACTGGTCCAGTTTATCTAGAAACTGCTCGAAAATCTTTATATATGGCGCCAAGCTGGTACGCTTATAGTCTGAAAAACACATTTGTGAAAATCCATTTTCACTTTTCAAGAACAGCTAAAATCACAATAATTTGTTAAACTAGAAACTTAATCCGCTTAAATATATCAAATACAATGTTAACATAGGCCATTCATGGATGGTATGCATAGCAATCTAAGACCTTGTTCACCTTAATCTAAGATGGAGCAAGTCATATGATTCTCAGGTCAACTACCTGGCTGCTCAAAGGGATTTTGTACCAGGCTGCAAAACGCAGAGACATACATAAAATCCCAGGTAACTAGGAATGAAATCCCTACCGCTAGGACACAGATATGTCTTGTGCAGAACACACTGGCAGCTGGCCCCATTAGTGAATTCACATATAGTTGGACCTTGCAGTTACTCTCACAGAACAAGCAAACAATTACCTCGAGTCTGACGTTTTATTTCAGGCTCTCCCTCACCAGGACTGTCTTCACCCTCCTCCTTCTTAACAACTGTGTCCAACTCACTGCAGATGAAGCTTGTATGGCAAAACACAAATTTGTAAATAATTACTGAGTCCATAAGGTGCGAAGCAATGATTTCCAAGTAAAGAAATTGATGATAGCAACTTAATACACAAATACCCACAATGTGGGCTGAATACCCACAGTTACAGATTATCCTACACCAGTTGTCCCAGAATATAATTAGGAACCTTAGTTAGATTGTACATATGTATTGTTGGCCCTCATGCCCAACATAATAAAAAGGTAAAAACTAAAAGTATAGACCCCGTTACAGCATCCCAAAAGAGTTGTAAAGCTAACAAACTAAACGATTAATATTTACATTCACTCTGCAGTTTAATTTTGTGCCTTTTTTTATCAAATGTGTTCTTGAATTCACTGCTTTAGTTTTACTTAGATGAAGCATACTATGATGTCAAAAACAACCGGGTAAATATAACTGCTTTTTTAGGTTCATATGAGGAGGACTTTTTGGTACCTTATTGTTGGCACAGCGAAAGGATCAAATTTGTCCAACTTTTTTATGTCTATAGGAACAGAAATTCTACCTGGAAAAATATTCACAAGAAAGAAAGAAAAATAAGCACTGGTAACATTATTACAAATTTAAAAGATAACCCCAAGCAGATGACAAACCGTGCATCTTAGTTCTGGACAGGCTAATTGAAATTGGTAGTGCGATAAAATCTGCATGACAATTAAAGACTGCACATCCATTAACGATAATATATATTTTTTAAATCAAACATTCACTAAAATTGAAACACGGACAAAATTCACCCTGCAGTACTTTTCATTCTCCATTCTCACAATACCCACCTGTTTTTGGGTGCACGCTAAAAGGGCTTTTTAACAAGTGATTGAGTCCTTTGCTGACATTCACATCCAAGCGAGGGTAGCAGTACTGCAGCATGATTTCCTTCGCTACATAGGTGCCTTTCTTAAGATCCTACAGGAAGGAAAAAGCAGGTAGATTAACCCATTCAGGCCCAGGGGTTTTCATAACCAAGAGGATCAAAATATTTTCTCTTTTTTCCCCACTATAGGTTTCTTAAACTATGATTCCCCTTTTCTATATTTGATGAACCCGCACAAATTATACATCAAGTTCAGGAGAAGCAAGGCCTTCTCTTAAAATCTTAGAAATACATAACATAATCATTAGCGATAACTGAAATACAACCCTATACTAAAATTCAAAGAACTCCATCACAATTTATGTTCAGCAACATCTCCAGATTACAGTTATACCCCGCACATTCTAAGGGGTTTGGGGGTCTCATGTTTTTTTTTTTATGTCACTGATATCACAGTGAAACACTGGGCTTCCAGTTTTATTTTATTCCCTTTTTTAATTTTTGGCAAATCTAGGAAACATGCTAAATGCGGACCAAGTTTATTGGGTCCCATGACGACTACACAACATTTTAAACTTTATGTGGAAAACTGACAAAATAAGAATTCCCCTTAAGCTAAGTGCTTCCCTTTCAAGTTATGTATAATATGCTTTGGCATCCTGTCGTGCTGACAGATTTTTGACATTTTGAAGTTACTTTATTTCCTATTGACTTCAAGCTAAAAACTGGTCTTCTCCATTAGTATTGCTAAAGTGAAAGTTTAATGGACACAACCTTTGATGTACCAGGAAGGAGGCCTTGCGACACAGCCAGTGCCTCCTAACCTAACAACCAAGTCAATAACCGGAATCATCACCATCCTAAATCAGAAGGTATTTTGTATAGAATTAAAGAAAACATTTACGTATCCACATACAGAAATTGTACTCACTGGGTCATTTAAACATCTATCCAGCTTTTGCCAGCGCTCGATTGAAGAGCGAGCTTTCTGGAATTCTCGCTTCAAGTTCTCACGGACAGGTAATTAGAGAAAGTCAAGGAACAAACTAACTCACCAAAAATACCGTGTTAACTAACCCTTCTAACAAGTGCTCAGTGTTTAACTGTTTATGTTACTTTCACTGTCTAAATTTAAACAAAATTGCTTAATTGATATGAAACATGTACTTCTCGGTAAGCACCATGGTTTTGCGTATTTTCAAAGCTGTATTACAGAAGCAATTGCCAAGATGGCAATTTAGTACAGACAGCAAATGTAATCACTTCTATAGTTTGTATTTTTATACAGAAACCTATTCCCACTTCACAGGTATCAGGGATAGCCCGGGGTGGGGCAAAGTGGCATATCGGGGGCATAAAGCATATCAGGGAAGCAGAGTGGCATATCTATAAGTAAGGTGCATTATGAATTAGGTGGGGAGGACCTTAAAATGTCTTTATATAACCTATGCTGACTAACTGCATAATAGATACCAAAAATGTACATACATGTATTCCTGTTCATTAGATAAAATACTGTTTTACCATTCCACTGTGTATTTTTTCTTTAAAAATATTTTTTCTTTAAAATAGCACCAAACTTTAAGGGTGCGGCCTATAATCGAGCCAATACGGTATATACATCTAACTTTATTGAAAAATTTCTTTAGAAGGATATCTTCCGGAACCAGGGCCGCCACTTTCTCCCAGCACTGTTTGTTCTCCAAGATATCCTGATCCACCAAGGCATATTGCTCAAAATACTTTTCCACTACACTGAGTGACTTCCTGAAAGAAAATGAAACAATAAAGCACTCATTGTAATACAATGGCTATTCTTCCTTTGCAGCCCAATTAATTTACTCATTAACAAATACAAACAATTAACAAAGACTGAAACAAAAACCTCAAAGGACTTGAATGTTTCTGTTTTGCTTACTAATAACTAACCTTTCATTCATAGAATAAAACAAAAACCAGAAGGTATGTTTTTAAAAGATCTAGTGTCCAAGGGCCACTTTCCAGGGTCCTGAGAGTACCATAGCTAACAAGTTAATTGCTTCTTTAGAAGTAAATTAAACATTGGCATTCAAATCACCTAACAATATACAGGAACTAAGTTTGTCTCACAATATACTTACCACAGGCTGAAACCGGATTTATGTTTTGCATTAAAATACAATACACGATTTTAAAAATGAAAGAGCCATGCAAATACTTACTAAGCAAAAATGACAGATATTATAGTTTCACAGACCTTATAAATGGGTGCATTGGATCCGAGAGCTGTACTTTCTTAATTGTATCTTCACCCCCCTAAAAATATTAAAATAACAACATTAAAAGTGACCAATAAAAAGTATAAAGACATACAATATAGTATCAGTTTATTACTGCCAAAGTTACCCTGTAAATTAAACAATGTCAACGGTTTCAATATTCTCAGTTGTTAGCAGGGAAAAGGAAAGCTCTATTTAAGTAAATACTGTACCTTCACCACACTTAAGTACTCTGCCACAGCAGACCTTTCAGCCTGAGAGAGCTTCCTTGCCGCCTCATCACACACCCAGCAGTGGACACCTCTTCTGCCTGAATAGACCCACAGCCGATGCTTGAATCCAAAATCATCTTCAAATACAACAACATCAAACATAAATGTTAAGGATATCTGAAATACTAATTTCGATGCATGAGTTTTAGTTAGCACAGCGTCTCATAGCTGAAAATCCAAAGCTTTGCCGTACAGGATTCAAAAAAATGGCCAAGAGACTTATGTAAGTTTTTTACTTAAAAGTAAATAATTGAATTTAAGGCTAAATTTCCATGTTTCTGCCCTTTGAAAACACATGGTAGGCAATATCAGAAAACACCCAATGCATGGATTGTTCCCTGCCCCTTAGCTCTTTGGCTTACAGGAGATGCATTTGGTCGAAAGCAGTCTGCTTGCCACTCACCGCTAGCCAGCTCTGGGTCACGGAAAAGTACAAGGGGATCTAACATTTATTTAGGAAAGCCTTCTCCTCAGTGACCGGCTGCTTGAATCCAAAGTATAGAAAGTACTCTCAAAAGTACAGAAAGGTTTCAACAGGAGAAAATATGCCTTCTGGAGTGGCCCAATCTGAGTCATCAGCTCAACCCTACTGAGATGTTGTGCTACAGAGCTATTCACACCAGATATCCAAAGAAAACTGCTTAATAGTCGACAATTCCTCCTGATTGTTATGCAGGTCTAAATCTCAACTACTGGAAGTGTTTGGTTGAGGTTGTTGCTTATGCAGATGGGTCAAATCATTAAATCTTAAGGTCACATACTTTTTCAACCCCGCACTAAAAATATTTACAAGGTATGTTCAATAAAGACATTAAAATGTACAATTGTTATTAGTGGAATCAGACTGGGGGTCTATTGCTGAAACAGAACGATATATGCAGAAATACAGGTAATTCCAAGTGGTTTACATGCCTTTTCCTGCAACTGTACTTGGTCTTAAACTTAACGGGGGTTCTCAATAAAAAGGTATCTCACACATTTACCTATTACATGCGTATTTAATGCTATATGTGCCAACAGTAATGGGCACCATTACAGCTTCAAAGTTATATTTAACTGGTGGAGGAGTTGGTTCAGCAAAAACTTCATACATACCACGCAAAGCTCTGTCAAGGATTCGAATAGCAATTGTCATCAAGGTCCAGCATTTAGTACATATATCTGCAGAACTGTGAAAAAAAAATCCAATTTCACATTGAGGAAAAAAAAAGACTGCATTATTGAAGTTTTTTTAAACATCCTCGGGGATTTCAAGAAAAGATGTTTAATTTAAACTAAATGGGTTTTTTTGGCCTGCCTTTAGTATTGAGGCAAGGACATATATATCCAATAACCTCTGCAAAATCTTAAGAACTGTGAGAGAATAGAAAAATGATCCAAGGAATAAACAGTTTTTCTAGATATTGACGGACTTTCAGAAGAAATAATTCTCATTACCTGCAACATCTTCGAACATCATCATAGTCCGTCATGTCAATATCAAACACTAGTTCCTTTTCCTGTGCTTGGAAAGTTCCAGACTTCACAGAGTTGTGTTGGCTTGGCTGTGGATGTCAAATTATATTTTTGGTTGGAAAAAAGTAATTGGTTACTGTTCCCACTAAATTTATAATTACAGAATAACCAATAACACATTAGGAATTTTTTTTAATACAAATCAAATTTAAATGCTATGCCCAAAAGGGAATACACTGAATATAATTCAAATACATTTGTGTATGAAAACATCCCATACACATGGAGACAACAGGACCTTTTTCACTGAATGGGAATCAGTCACCTTATGTGAAAACACAGCTCCAATATCTATTTTGTAGGGGTTCATTTTCTGTATCTCCTTCTCAAGTTCACTCTGGTTGCTGAAGGATTGGTATCGTACATATATGTCATCTTTTAACGTGAAACTAAACTCCCGGTGCTGAAAATAATTTTTCACAACTGAAAATATAAAACAAAAACGTATGAGGAGCAATTTAACATGTATCGCCATAAACAGATACGATTGAATGAAACACACACTGCTAAAATTCTCTGCTTTTTATTTTGGCTTTACATACATCCAATTTGAAGGGATGGGCAAATTCATCTCATACAAAAACATATAGCAGTTGTCATAGAAACAATATTAGTTTTCAGACTAGTTTTAATAAAACAATTTTTGGGATATGAAACCTAAACTGTTTTTTGAGAGTGAGTGAGTTAACATGCAGTGTGTAACCGTGACAATTAATGTCAGATTAATTTACCTCCTCCGTAGTTAAGCCAGCGGTAATACTGATAAAAAGGGAACAACCTCCGGTAATAAAGTGGCAGTAGGTCTGGCAGGCTGGCGGAGTCATACACTGACAGATCCATAATACAGTACAAAAACAAAATGCTTTCGTCTACCACTGACACCAACAGCACAAACTACGCGGGAAAAGCTCCGTCGCACTCTCAATGACGTCACTGCACCGTAAGCACGGGCGCAGAGACTGCTGGGAGCTGTAGTTTTCAGAAGTGCACGCTAGAAATTGTATCGCTGACTAGTCGTGGTATTTTTTGTACTTTGACTTCACAAAAACCAGCCGCTGTTCTGTTTTCAGTAGTTTCTCCCACTAGATATAATTTCCGAAACAACATAAATATTTGCAGTGTGAACACGGTAATGTAATTCTGCGGACAGCGAATACCTTTTATTTTTTTAAATACATCCCCCCCCGGTGCTTTGTTTAGTGTTTATATTAGCAATAATCTATAAAGGAAACCATACAAGTCGAGTAAAAAAATCACAGACTTCATTGTGGTCATCTTGGGATTCTATCCTTTTCTTCCAGAGGTCTAATATCTATGACTCCCATTTGGCGCTTTTGCTACCAGTATGTTATTGTTGATATTGCTGCTTAAATGCTCAATTCAGTGGCACAACTACCGGGGTCGCGACTGCGACCGGGCCCTGGAGTTCTGCCAGTCAGGGGGGCCCGAGGGGGCCGAGCGGTCGTTTTCAGCAACTCTTGGGCCCCCCTGACAGAAATCCAGGACTCCTCTGCTCCCCGCTGCTGCTGCCGCCTGCCTCAGCCGCTACCAAGTGCAGGTTGGACGTGAGCGTGAGACTATTATGCCGCTCACGCTAGATGAAGCCCGCACCCGACGCACAAAAGCCTCACGCTCCCAAACAGGCAGTGACGGTAAGTGTACCTACACACGGTGGAGGAGAGGGTGATCGTTGAGAAGTGTTATGGAGGAGAGTAATTCTGAGAAGGAGGGTTAGGGAGGGAGAGGGGAGATTGTGAGAAGGGGGGTTAAGAGGGAGAGGGTAGATCGTGAGAAAGGGATAGATGGGTTGGGGGTGGGGGGGCCCTTAACAGATTCTCGCACCGGGGCCCTGAGGTTTCTAGTTACGCCCCTGGCTCAATTAGAGGAATCTTTAAAAAAAATGACAAGCCCACGTTTCCATGAAGATAGGTATTAAAGTAATTTGGTTAAAGCATCTGATGAGTTGCTACACTGAATATGCATAATGAGCCATCAAATGGTTAATATTTAAAGTGTCTCAGGGTCAGAAAGTTCCCAGGTATGGATATGTTTCAAATGCTTTAGAAAGTATTGCAATCTAAAAACATTGCTCTTTTTATTGGTTGACCTAATATCGAGAGTTGATGAGCTCTGTTGGCTGACCACCAGAGAGCCCCCTTTGGATAAGAAGACAACTTGCTGTTTAGTAGGTCTGTAGAACATCTTGCATAATAATTTAGTTTGAAAAGAGACTCGTCCAACTCTGCTATTGATCCAGAAGGTAGAAATATTGAACCCATATTTAAATGCATCAATTGCATTTGATAACCCAACTTTTGTAGGCACTGAATAGTCCATCTTTATCAGAAAGATATCAACTACGGACGAACAGTTTTCTCCATTTTTGACCTTAATATATGCCATAAGCGCCAGCTATAGATTGTAAATGTAACAAACTGGGCATATAATGTCAATTAAGTAAACTGCAAGTAGAAGCATTCTGTGGGTGCTTATAGTGATCACAAAAACAATAATTTGAGTGTAGTGGGACAGTCTCCTCTTACCTTTCCCAGTGAAAATCTAGTGTTTATTATACAAGATTTCCATTAGTGATGGATACCTTACATGCACTATAGATTGTAAACTTGCAAGCAGGTACCTCTTCACCTAAAGTATCAGTTTGTCTTAGGCTGTCTATTGTAGTTTTGTCAAACCCTTTGAATGTGTGTATTGTAAGAAGCATTGCGTAAATTGTTGGAGCTATCTAGAAGAAAAAAAAAGATAATGGTAGTAATGATTTACTTAAACACTGAAGCTCTATGTGGGGAAAAGTGAGTTATTATTATTTATTGTTTTATATAGCGCCATTAAAGCGCTGTACAATGGTTAACATAACAGAGTTATGCTGAAGATGGGGATCAGGGAATCAGGGGATCCATGGGGCAGGTACCCTAATATCAGTGCCAACACGCTACCATGTGAGATCAGTTGGCCAGCATGCAAGTAAAATGTCTGATACTTAATAACATGCAGGGTTCAGTAACTGCATGTTACACATTGTATTTCTATTAATATAATTTTTTGTACTATCAAATGGACTGTTGTGCTTTTGTGGGCTACGGCTCCAATCATCCTCAGGATGGCATTGAGGGCCATAGTAGTTGTAGCCCTCACATGTGAGTCGTTAGTTTCTTTAGTGTCAGTTTGGAATGTATAGCCTTCTTGTGTTTACCTCCAATGTGATATGTTCTGTACCGTGACCTATGTAGATTCTAAGTACAATCCGTACATGTGTGTACAACCGCATACAATGGATACATTTACTAAGAGGGTGATTTTGTTTGTATTACTTTATTATTCTGTTTGGCATATATAGAGAGAAAATTTTTTTTCTGTATCTGTACCGTCATGTGATTGGTTGCACTTATTCAGTACAAGTACAAGCTCTGAATAGCTTGCACTTGTACTGAGGTTGTAAGAAAAAATACAGTTTGTCTTCTTTGAAGTATACTTCAGGATGAACTGAGCATGTAGTCAGCCACACACGTGGGAAGGTAAGACAGTGGCATGTAGAAGAACTTGGCATACCAGCCGGCAGAATAACGGGTCCATGGGTGCACTGCTGTCAGGGCATGTTCCATGCAGTCAGTAACTATGGTAAATTGAGAGCTTCCTTTAGAACATATGTCCCCGATAAATCTGCAATCTGGGTAAAAGAAAATAGAAAAGCACTTCAAATCTTACATTTATAGCATGGCCATGACTCCCACATTTAAATGAAATCAGTTAATAAACAAACATTGTTGAGCAGGAGTAGTGAAAATGAACAAAACAGTTCTGGGTTCCATATACCATATTTTAGTTACAAAAAATGCAAACAATGAGTCTTTACAGATTATGTTCATACTCCTTGTTCCCAATGTGTTCTCCAAAACTGTTTTTGGTCACCATCCATTATTACGAATATAAATTGTATTCTATATACCGTATTTCCTGTGATCAAACCTTTCCATTAAGAAATATTTGTACTCACAAGAATGAAAGTACTCTTGCCCGTAGCAGTCTTTAACCTCTTGTGGGACTTGGCCCCAAATGTTTTTTATGTTATCATAAAGACGTCCTGAATCCAGAATTAATGTTTTAAAGAAATCTGGGGCAATGATAGAGACTTTAACTCCAAAAGGTTTGAGTTCACGCCTATTGACAAAAAAACATACAAAATCAAAATACCATTTTACTGAGAATTCATTAAAAAGCACAAGCTTTTTATCTAAAATCGACACACTTATTTTCTCCGTTTCTTAAATTCAGGATGCACATATGCATGTATCGCATGTATCCTTCATTGTGTTACTACCCTCTTGATGAAGTAAAAAAACAGAGAAAAGTTGTAGATGCTTACCTGATGCTATCTGAAAAGGCTTCAACTCCAAATTTCGAGATGCAATAGCCACCACCACAGAGTGATAATCTTCCAGCAATACTAGATACGTTAACAATACGTCCCTTGGCTTTTCTTATTAGAGGAAGTAGATTAAGTGTAACATCTATCATTCCAAGAAGATTTACATCCAAAATTTTGCAGAAGTCCTCTTTTCTTAGCCATTCGTTAGGGCCCACAGGGATTAGGATTCCCGCATTGTTTACCAAACCCCACAGTCCTACAAAAAGTGAACGAAAATGATGGTGAAATTCAATTATGTTAAGTGACAGCATATGTATGAAATTATAAAAGCAATAAATGCTTAATCCGCACACTTCCAAGTTGAGCTGACATGCTTTCCTGTGCATCAATAAGCATTGAACTTAAGCGTGTTGATTGATAGAGACATAAAAATGTGTGCTCTGCCATTAGTCTGCCGTGTAAACGGGTTAAAGGTGTTTGGGACTTGGAGACAAGTGGTAGCTATGCCCTGTACTTTACTTGTAGTTAGGTTTCTGTTTATGTGTAGTATAAATATTAGCCTCTTACCCTTATCGCTAACGATCTGAGTGGCCCACTTTGCAGCAGAGCTCACACTCTGGCTATCTGAGACATCCAGGATTACTGTCTGCACTCTGTCGGAGGTCTGCTTTGTCAGATCCTCAGCTCCTTTCTCAGTCAGACAAGCCGCCAATACCAGGAATCCACGTCTGTCTAGCTGCTTTGCCAACTGGTTCCCAAATCCAGAGTCACATCCAGTGATCAGTACATATTTATCTGAGAGTTTCTCCATTATTTCCCTTTGTCTGTACCATCTGTACAGAAAGAGGAGCATCGCAATTACCGCCAGCAGGGGGAGCCACATGATTATCACTGCAAAATATATAAAACAAATGAAGAAAGAGTAATAAAGATTTTTCCAATTTAGAAAAAACTAAAACACAATTTGTTCAGGTTAATACATCAGCAAGCCAAAGGAAATATAAGGAAAGATAATTTTGTTTCAAAATTATAATTTTAAAGAGTAAATTGATGTATAATAAAGAAGCGTTTTTTGGTGTTAAAGATAAAATGCACATGCAAATGTGGGGTACAAAAGCCACTTGCAATGTGTGTATAATTAACCCCTTGAGTCCCTTTTGGACAGACATTCAAAGCATTCAATAAAGCCTCCAAATTCATTAAGCCATAACTATTAAAATTACTACCCTATACCCTATGTAAGTGATAAGTGTGGCCCACTAAAACATAAACATTATGTATGTATATGTTAGACTTGGGCACCACTTGAAAATTCGTGTTCATTTTCTGGGAAACTAAACTCTTCGTCCAACATTTCCCTTTTCTGAAATCCCATTTGTGTGTCTGGTTGCCATAGAAACAAAAAAAATAAACGTAGAAGAAGTTAAATTAAAATGGCGAGATCCTCCTACTCTACGTGTAGTTAAAATGGAGGCCATGGCGACGAATGAACGAACAGAGATTTTCATATTGTGCACATTCGTTTTTCGTCTCTTTCGTCCAATGTTGCATTTGTTCATTCGTTATTTGTCATAAAAACGCATATGTACAAATACTAATGCATATGTCTACCATATGTATATCTGTATATTAAGGGAATGTTTCTCAGCATAAATTTGGTCATTGTTGAACAAGGGCACCTAAAGTGTAGAAGAAAATAGCAAAAACACTTTTTACATACTAGTATCTTTTATTTTTTGCTTGTTTCTATGGTTTCAAATTAAGGCCCTATTCTAAAAAAAAAAGATAAAGACAAAGGGATGTATATTTCATGTGGGTACATCAAACGCGGAAAAGGGGAATGTTAATAAAATCCATATATGGGAAAAAAATGTCAAAAAAGCTTTAAGTTATAAGGTACCAAAACACCTTGGGACCTAAGGGGTAAAATCCATGACTGACATCCCACAATTATCTCTCTTATCGCCTCTTGAGTATTCAAACTGGACCCTGATGTGCCTCAGTCAGATAAATGCAGTCCCCTTTGCCAGAGGTGCAGCCTTGTTTATCCAGCTGTGAACATATGGCTGCAATGAAGAGACAGTAGTTTGGCAATTATGTAATTTAAGGCATTATGAGATTAAATAAAAATAATTTCAGCTTCTTAAAGTTCCAAATTACAAAGTAACTGGATATATTTGAGTGCCTGTAAATTAATTACTAGTGGTTGACTGTACGCCTATCAGATATGAATCTTTATATCTCAGGTAGACTGGTTCTCTCATTAGATAAGAACGGGTCAGAGTCTTCAGCACCATCAGAACTACAAGTGCTGGAAAATCCCAGGTTTATTGTACAACATGGTAATTTTAAAAGGGTCTAGTAGACTGGTAAAAATGCCTGAAAATATATTGCAAAGAGTAAATTAGGCAGCAAATGCACTCAATCAAATATTCACTTATGTTACCTAACTATGATACTTTAATATAACAACAATGATAAAATAAAGAGAACTCGTCGCTGACTGATAATCACTTAATAGGCCCATTGTACAATTAATAGGTCCCTTTCATTACAAAATCCAACATGTTATAAATTAGAACACCAAATAAACGTGTATAGGCATTTAAAATGTTCATAAGAACAGTATGTATGTATTAGAACCCTTCAAATCAGTGGACCATGGGTCATACACCCTGACTCCTTGTGATACTGCCTTGTGGTAAGCACTAGACTAGAATATCACCCAGTCTGCCACTCTGACTAAAAGAAGTCTATCTGGAAGGGTTTTATTAGAAAATCAGGCCTCCTTTATAATTGCTATAAACAGTCAGGTCACTGTGGTGTTTGAACAAAGGAAGTCACCCAGAATATCACGAGTGTCTACAACGGCAGCATCCAAGTCTACAGATAAACAAAGTTTACTAACAAAATGAAATAGAACCAAGTGTTTCTTAATGCTAAACTAAATTATTGTATAGAGCACTGTATCTAATGATTAAAGACAATATTGGGGTTTCTATGTGACTTCCCCTAAAATGTTTTCCTAGGCTTTTTGGTCTTTACGGGTTGAAATGTACTTTTCAATGTTTGAAACACAAGATAAGGAAAGAGCAGGGAAATAAAAAGGAATTACCTTAACACAGTGATTAAAACGGGTTAATGCTTTGATATGATTAATATATGATTATAAATAGTCTATACCATAAAAACAAACCCATATTAAGGGGTTGAAATATGTTTTTTACATAGTTTAAATATACATGATTTGGTTGTGGAAATCCTGCCAACAGTCCCTATGTTTCTGCTCCCTTAAATGCAGTCATACTCCCACTTTGTCGATCTATGTAATAGCAATTGTGCCTGGGCCAAACTCAAAGAATATATGGTAGATTGTGCCTATACAGTTTTCTTATTAAGTGAAACTGCGCATTAAGAAAATTCAAATATGCATGTAAAACTATGATCTAAGATTATTTTCACTTGCTTTATACTGCTAAAATGCATACATTAGAAATCAGATGTTGAACATTGAAGACGTTCACAGAATTATTAATTTATATAAAGCATCTCAAGTGTAAAGTTCTAAATACAGTGTCATGGAAACCAATTGAATGCATCTATTAGAGGACCTATATATCTTGCATAAACTGTTAAACAAACTAAACCAGTAAATCATTTCTATTGCAAATTATCAAAAAGTAAAAACTCTTCTACAAAGGAAATAAATAGCGGCCTGCAGCCAGAACGAACAACATGGTTTTGTCAACAGTTTGGGGAAGAGAAAACCCATGAGCTCTATATCTTGGAAACTATGCCACTCCATGGGGGCTTGTGCTATACTTGAGGTGGTGGTGGAGGTCATCATCAGTAGTATGAAAGGGGTAACAGAGATGTATAAATACATCCGTTTAATAGATACATTTGCCTCATAAGGCTTACATTTTTAACCTATACATTTTATATTCATAATATTATATTTTATAAACATCTCGATGAACTCCATGCAGTAATATGAGTACAGGGTAGGTTTTTTCCCCCCAGCTATTTTGTCAAAATAAAACTATAACGGCTTACCTTTGAGATGTGTTTTTGTTTTATTTCAGAAGAGTACTGCACTTTGTACTCCTGTTCCAGCGTACTATAAATTAGATATTATTTGCAT
>VKOC01001815.1:0-39261 GCA_009364415.1 Spea multiplicata
CTTTAACTTTGAACGTGCTGCTGGTGCTTTAGGCTTTCCGTAAAAAACCATAGAGCTTGTAGGCCTAGCCCCACTACTACTGCCTGCTTTTGGTGCCTTTCCTTTACTTGATAATCCTTCAAGCAATGCTTCCCCAAATGATAAGCGAGAGCTTGGCCTACTTGGCCGACTAGACTGACGCAAAGGCTGCATCTTAGAACTGGCGCTGGTGGTGGTGCTGGTGGTGGTGCTGGTGGTGGTGGTGGTAGATGGAGCTTGTCCCTCCTTAGTCCCAAAAGGAGGATCCATTTCAAATTTTGTGTTGTGTGTGTAGTGTAGTGTAGTGTAGTGTTTAAAAAACTATAAAAACAAAAAAAAGGAAAAACAAATTAAAGACAAAAAAAATAGAGGAAGTTCTCTTCAGTGCTACTAAGTAAAACTATGCACTACTGCACTGTGCTGTTGTGTGCAATCTGCCAAAGTGCTAAAGTTATTTAAATTGTTAACTCAAGATTAACTATTTTATAAATAGCAGTATTTTATTTTTAATTTGAATTTACACGGGCCTAAGAGCTTAGCCTACTACTATGCTAGCCTAAAGCTATATTTCCTTACTATAAGTCTACCTCTAGGCAGACGCTCTCAAACCCACTAAGCTAAAGTGAGGTTAAATCAGATTAAGTATATGATTTCTTAATTAATATTAAGTTATATAATATTAATAGATTAGAACTAATTTACTAATATATATTATGTATTATAGATAGAAGAATATAGATTATGAATTAGAATTTAGAATTAGAATTACTTATATTATAGATTATGAATTAGAATATTATTATTTATAATATATTATAGATTAAGATTAAAGAAGATTAGAATTATTTTAGTACTACAGCTAGTAGCTTGAAGCTTTGCTTAGTACAGCTCGTCACAGTCAATTTTTCTTGAAAAGAATTAGAAATAAAATAAAATGTCACAGCAAAACAGTTAGCTTCACTGCTTGCTGCACTCACTAGCCCAACAAGTTCACTTCACTGATGGACTGAGGTGAGCAAAACACTAAGGGTACTTTTAATAAAATTGAAATAAAATGTAAAATAAATGAGAAAATCTTTGCAAAACAGTTAACGTCACTGCTTGCTGATCAAAAAAAAAACACAGCACTTATGCGGCTGCACTCACTAGCCCAACAAGTTCACTTCACTGATGGACTGAGGTGAGCAAAACAAATGAAATAAAATGAAAGATTAATTAAGAAAAATTGACTTGGTCTCTTACTGTTGCTAAAACAAAGCACAAACTATAGCGCTGCAGCACCAGTACTAATAAGATTAGCTGAACTATACGCTAGTAGTAATTAATTAATATTATTACTTTTATTTATAGCTAATTTAATTAACTATTAAGATAAGAAAGAATTAGAGAATTATTGATATTACTGATTTTAGATTAGACACTAGTAGATGTCTTGAATGTCTACAGTACACTCTACACTAGTATACTATTACTAACTATAACTGACAAATATATATATAATTTTATAATGAATTCAATTATTAATTATATTAATTAATATTACTGATTTTAAATTAGACACTAGTAGATGAATGTCTACAGTACACTCTACACTAGTATACTATAGTATATATATATATATGACTGACAAATATATATATATATATAATATTATAATGAACTATTAAATTATAGATTCTATTAAATTGTAATTTATAAATTCTATTTAATTTATTTAAGCAGGACAGGCAATAGGCACTAGTGCCAGCCCAGGGCAAGGGCACCCCAGTGCCACTGAGGCACTGGGTGCACTGTCAACTCAACAGCACTTACACTAAAGTTGATGACAAATTAAATAAAAAAAAATTAAATTAATCAAATTATTATTATTATTAAATATATTAATTAAGTAGCACTGAAGTGAGGATGAAGTACACAGTGAGAAATGGCAGGCTAAGGCTTACCAGTCTCACACAGAACAGAACAATCACAATCAATCTCTCTCTGTAACGCTCGGATGCAGCACAGCAGTGTTGCCAAAGCAGTCACAGCGAAAAATGAATGGATCTCTCAGGCAAGCTCTGGTCTTATAAAGGCGCCTTCAGAATTCAAAAAACAGCAGCACAGGCATTGGACGAGACCTTTAGCGTGACGTCACAAGAGTGAGCTGATTGGACAGACGAGGATCAGCTCACTCCTGTTTGAAATTTTGGCGGTTGCGCGGCAAAAACGAAGACGATCACGAAGAATCTTCGATTCTTCGTGATTGTGAGTCTTCGTCTTCGCCTACGGTTTGCCGGCACTGTATTCTGTTCTACGTTCCTTCGGAACGAACAAAAAAACGGCCTCTTCGTGCTCGTTTTCATGTTCGCCCGAAGACGAATGCACAAGTCTAGTTCTTACAGGGTCAAGAGTGTACAGGCCTTTATACTACATGGAGAGGTCAATATGTGAATTGGTAAACCAAGGACAGTTGCTTTACATATCTTACTAGGTTGATTGTGTAAATTATGGCATTTACTAAAGCTAAACGCTTTAAAAAATTGGGAAGAAAATTGCAATAAATGCACCCAAAAGCTGACCAAACTAGCTCACTATATGTAGGAGGTGAAACTTGCCACACCAGCTCTAAATAGATGCAGAGCAGCATGACCTTGACCATTCATCAAGCAGCATAAGGGAAAGGTAGAATCCACCGAGGAGATATCTGTTCATCATAAAGATATGATGGCATCCTGCACATGTACAGAATGCTACTCAGCATAACAATCCTAAATATGACTTCTAAAGCTTATTTATATTGTTAAATCTTCCTGTTATACAATGAAGCTACACTTGAGTAAGAACCTGATATTCTACTAAATCGTTATGTTCTGAGAGTTTATAATAAATTCGGCAGATTAAACATTCATTTAAAAGTATTCTATTATTTATTAACCTCTTAATTCTCCAACATTGCATTATTTTATACATACGTGAAAGTGCTTTATTTTATTTCTTTTCCTCCACGTTTTCATTCCAGAAACATATATGTAACAAGTGAACCTGAAATATTCTAGATAAGTGTATATAATTCCCAGACCATTCTGAAACCATGCATTAGGATGAACAAAACCATCTGGATGTAAAGGGATTTTTGCATTAAAATGCATGAGGATTTTCTACAATTCCTTGTACTGTCACCAGTTCCACCAGGGATACAATTTGCTATATCAAATGTTGTTCATCTTGCAAATCAAGTAACCCAGGTTTACTTCATTATAAATAGTTTTGCAATATGCTGTCAGTATGTTCAGATATATATTATAGATTTTTATTTTGTCACTAAATGTTTGTAGTTTAGGTGGTGGATTAGACATTTCATTTTCTATTTTGCTAACTTGCTACCAAACTTCATGGGATTTTATAACATACAAAAACAAAAGCACACAGTCCACAGAACATCATTGGCATTTTTTTGCTTTTGTTGGCGTTTTTAAACTGCAAAGAGCCTATATCCATACAGACAATATACTTAGATTATATACCCTATATGGACACCTGACCATTACACCAACAGGGAATTTTACGACATTGCATTCTAAATACATAGACATGAATATGTAGTTGGTCCCCCTTTGCAGCTATAACAGCTTTCACTCTTCTGCAAAGGCTTTTCACAAGATTTTGGAATATTTCTGTGGGAATTTTTGCCCATTGATCTAGTAAAGCATTTGGGAGGTCAGGAACTGATGTTGGCCGAGAAGGCCTACCTCGCAATTTCTGTTCCAGCTAATCCCAAAGGTGTTCAATAGATGTTGAGATCAGAGGTTCAGAGGTTGAGATCAGAGGTTCTTCCACACCAGACTCATCCAACCATGTGTTTATGGACCTAGCTTTGTGCGCCACTTTATGAACAAAAGTATTGGGGTACACTTCAGTTTAGGGAAAGCCCTTTTCTATTCCAGCATAACTGTGCCCCAGTGCACAAAGCAACGTCCATAGAGACACGGTTGGATGAGTTTGGTATGGAAGAACTTGACTGGCCAGCACAGAGCCCTGACCTCAACCCCATCAAACACCTTTGGGATGTACTGGAACGGAGATTGCGTGCCCCATCAAACACCTTTGGGATGTACTGGAATGGACTTTCTCGTCCAACATTAGTACCTGACCTCACATTTGCTTTGCTGAATGGAGACGCGGGGAACGTGCATCGATAACGTCACTCACAGAGGCGGGGCGACCTCTAGCGGCAAGTTTAAAAACCGGCACTGAGTATCACTCAGTGCTTAATTATTGTGCTATATTGAGAACTTATTGCCTTGTTATCGTGTACTGCTTTTGCTGACCTCAGATTTACTTTCTGGATTTGCTTCTCCTACCCTGACCCCAGCTAACGTTTACTGGACTACGCTGATATCTTTGACCCTGACCCCGGCTAACATATACTGGACTACGCTGCATTTGGTGAGCCTGACCCTGCCTACGCTTCCTGAACTGGGACATTTCAGTCAGCAATTATTTTGTGAATTTCACGTTTCAAGTGTATTTTTTATCTCTTGATAGTGATGTTATTAAAACTGTAACTGCCCTAGACCTGAGTCTCTACCCACCCCCTGAGCCTTACCGTCATCTTGTTTTCTCTGTTTTCTTCATACAGGTAGTCTGAATATTAATATTCATATTCCTGTTTAGCATTAGCAGTGATGCACTATGAAAGTTCATAATGCTATAAGAGTTCATAGGCTGCTATCCTTCCGCTCTTCTGCTGGATTATTGTTGTACCTTAGGTACAGAATCAGCATTACTAAATTATTTAAAAAAATCCAAATTTTGACTACATTAATAAAATCCCAAATATTGTATAGGGGATGCAGTAACCTTTTAACCATTAAATCATTTAACCATTACAAAAAATAAAGCACGTTGACATATGGGTTGGATTAAACAGAAAGATCACGTAGCAGTGTATGCAATGAGCACTTCAATCTGTTTCTATACAACATAAAACTTGATGACCTTGAGTTAGCTGTATGATGCTTATCAGAGCGTACATCCAATTTACGTTTCCATAAGTCTCTTGGGAAGCTTTTAAAAGCATCAAAAAATAATTAGAACTATGCGTAAGAAGGTGAACCTTATGTATAGCATGGCAATAAATTAGTTTTTAATTTCTTGACTGCTACATTTCTTTAAATGGTCATATTTTTACTCTTTGATGTCTTCATTTTTCTGCTTTATTATTTTTGTTTTGGTTGCCTATAGCATTTAAACTATGCATATAAAAAAGATTGGCATAATTAGGATCATCAACTAGTAAGTAATTACACATATATACAAGACAAACTAAGTCAGGTTCTAAAGCATCGCCTCTTAAGGGCTGCCCCAGATTACTAGCATCATGGGCCTGGTGCTGAGGATTTTGGTGGGCCTTTTTATGGAAATAAATAAAATAGACAGAGTCTTAACTTCTCGCCATCAATGTGTACTGGATAAAGATAACTGTCAGGAACCACTTTTTCGCTGCCTCAATCATGGCTTTTTTTTATACCTGTGGCTTTCTGTTACCACTAGTGGCCACCCTCCGCCCTCTGGAGCACTCAGAACTCATTACAAGGATCAGGTGTGCCTTGTTACCTGGGTTGCCCTACCTTTATGAATCTGCCCTGCCCTTCAGTCAGGGCCTTTGTATTGAAGTCTATGGACCTTTCTGCTGTGGCTCTGCACCTGTACTGTTCCTGGTTCCCTGCTTTTGTGTACTTCCAAGTGGACTCCCTGCTTTTGTGTCCTTCCAAGTGGACTCCCTGCTTTTGTGTCCTTCCAAGTGGACATGTGATGCGATTGGGAGTACACTAAAAAAAGTCATCATACACAAGGCACCTGAAGCCACAATTTAGTGCGATTTAATCCTTTTTAATAACATATGCAGATTGAAATAGGGAAAATAACACAAAACCTTTACTTTTCCTCTCACTGATTTCTGGGCTTGGAAAGTTTTGTCCTCTGAAGTGACTGCAAATTAAGGAGGGCGCTTTATCTCTGGATAAGTAAAAATTAAATAGTTCAATTTATTCCTACAGTAAGTAAAGTGCCAGGAAACGGATAACCAAACACACACACCAGGACAGGCTCTGCCACACCGACACCCAAACACACACCAGGACAGGCTCTGTCACACTGACACCCACATCCAGACTGGCAACATTTTTTTTAAAAAAACTATTTTCCACACTGCTTATGTCTTTTTTGTTTTTTGGCCTCCTTGTGTAAGCCCCCATGTGTTTTTGTGCACTCCAGCGAGCCCCCTGTTGTGTATTTATGCTCACAGCCAGCTCTACATTATATATTTATCACCAGAAAGACTCACATTTTGTATTTATCCCACTCTTTAGTATTGATTTATGTGATGCCCCAGACAGCAACCCCTTGTAGACTAATGCCCCCACATCCAGACTGGCAACATTTAAAAAAAAAAAAATATTTTCCACACTGCTTATGTCTTTTTTGTTTTTTGGCCTCCTTGTGTATTGCCCCCAGCCAGCCCCACATTGTGGATTTATGGCACTCAGTCAGCCCCCCCTAGTATCAATTCAGCCCTGACACCCAGATTGCATCCACAGGACCTGCATAGCACCCATAGGCCATTTTGCCCCAAACAGCCTCCATATGGCATATTTGCCCCCAAACAGCCTCCCTGCCGCAACTTTGCCCCCTAAAATTGCATGCCTGTGGCCTCCCTGTGTCCAGCCCCCACTTACACATACATGCTATCACACATTAATTCACTCAGTCACAAAAATTCATTCACTTATTCAGAGATATTCATTCACGGATTCTAATTAATTCCCTCATTCAGATACTCCTTTACATATACTCATTCCTTCATTCAGATATTCATTCACTCAATCTTACATTCTTATTCATACAGTCCCCCTTACCTGAACTGCCGATGTCTCGGTGACGCTTGCAGACTTCCGCAACTTTTTACTGCACAGGGGAAGCAGACATGCAGCAGAGTCCTGTCACGTGAGCAATTTCAATAAGGGAGAATGAAAACCATAACATTAAAATTGAAAATGGCATTAACAAAGGTTACAGAAGAATGCCTTGCTTAAATTGTAAAGTATCATCTATCCGAGGATTCAAGGCCCCTGGGAATCAGCGTAGCTAAATGGACAGGGAGCATGTATGTGTGTGGGTTAGTGCATGCTCAGGGCATGTCCGTGTTTTGATTGGGGTATGTTAATTAAGGGGTGGGAGACCCTAGGTGATATAAGGTGACCTATGGGTGACCCCGGTCACTGTCCTTTTTTGCAGACACGGCCAACAGTCTTACCTGCTTCCCACCCTCCCTCTCTATATTTTGTGTACTAACTTTCTTTCTTTTGTCACAGCTGGCGGTTTGTGTGTCCTTGCCGGTCTGGTTTTGGTAAGTGATGGAGTTGGATGCTGGTGTAAGGGAATGCTCAATCCTCCCCTAACCTCTGGTGTTTTATTGGACGTGCCCACCGAGCTTGTTGGACGGCTGGTGGTTAGCATTGGTGGTGGGACAGCAAAAGGTAGCTGTCAATTTTGTTTGGACGAGGGGGGAGGTGAGTACCTGTGGTCTGGATTGTGCAGTGTGAGAGGCCGGCAAGGACGGGGTTAATTCGGTTCCTGTGTTGGTTATGTTTGAATATGTTATGGTAATGTGTTATGTATATTTGTATTTATTATTTATCGGTTACTGTATATTGTTCTTATTGGTTTATGGTGTTTTGGGCCAACACAGTGTTTTATGGTTTTATAATAAAATCGTGCTGTGGCCTGCTTTATCCAATCTCAGTCTCCGTGTCGTTATTTGGTGGGTTAAATGGTGTCGGGTTCAATGCACGGTACACACTACCTACATACATGTGCCTACCACAAAACATGTAATGATACTGATGTTAAGAAGATTGGGAGGCCTGCAGTCGCGTCAGCAGGGTGGCTGAAAGAGAAAGACAAAAAGCATAGTCAGGCAAGCCAAGGTTAGTGGGTAGGAGAAGGACAGCAAAGCTGGATGGTCCAGAATCGGCAACAGGTAAATATAAGCAGCCACAATAAAAGGGGCAAACAGAAACCACAATAATATGACAAGTGGATTTTATAGGCAGAGAGTAGACACCTGACCAGACATAGCTGAAAAGTACTGACCAACCAGCCAATATCGCTGAATGGAGACTCTGGGGCTAAAATATGCCATTCAGGGCTATGAAGTTGAGATTCAGGACTTTAACCCCAGTAGCATCCTGACGATGCCCCTGGTTAATAGACTGAGCAACCTAGATAGTTTTGTTCTTGCTTAGCCCATTCTAATACCCACTTTTCCTGTCCACATATTCAACATCAGTAAAACTCAAAAAAGCTGAAAACACTTAGATAATTCTGAAAAAAACTTGACACAAACAAGTGTGACTTAAATAGGCACCTACAACACTTATTGTTTTGCCCTTTGACAAATATGCACTAATTATGAAGATTCTTACTTGTTTTATCAGTGTCTGCACAATAATTATCTTAAAAAATAGGATTATAACTCATTCTAACTCGAGCCATCATTACAATAGTATACAAGAAATACTAACCTGTAGCGGTATCTACAAAATTATTGTGCTTTAACTTCTTTATAGTTAATGAATATCAGAAGTTTAGTCTTGTTATATGTCTTTTTCTACAACCAGTAGTATTTTCTGGTAAGTTGTACCTATTGCTGTAAGTAATGCATCAATTTAACTATCTTTTTTCTGGGGATGAGGTCTCCAGTACCCTAAAAAACACAGAGATGAAACCTGATCAGTAATTTATAATATCTCATTGTTCTTTTATAGTAATCTCTCCTAATATATACCAGTTTATTTCTTGCAAATGCCAAGTGAGATGATTCTACATATTGGGGTATTGGATACACTGACCCAATATTCCTGGTCAATCAGTGAGTGATTTAAATTGTTGTTAATGTAACTGAATTCTGACCTCCAAAGGTAACAGATCAATCATTTTATGCTGTACTACACATTTAGAGCATCAGCAATGCTCAAACACACATTACAACGTTTTAGCTTTATTTCACAGAGCTCAGCAGGATTTGTACATGAGGCTGGACTATTTACAAGCATTCTAACACCATGGCATTTTATTTAATGATGCATGTTAACCCGCTCTAACTGGCAGGGGAGACTTAGACAGCATGATCTCCTATGTATTGACTGGGAAATCTCCACTCCTCTTTGCTTGGGCCATTTTCTAGTAGGTAATTGTTTGCTGTAAGGTAATCTCCTATTAATGTGGTAGTGCTTAATATGGTTACACTTTCTATATTCTCAAGTGTTGTCTGATTTCTGATTCTCAATTGTGATATTGCTAAATATTAACTATTAAAGTTACAAAGGGTTTTTTTTGCCATCGCTATACCAAAACTACCTAAGATGTGTTTTCAATTGTCAATATTTTCAATAATTCCGATTAGCTCTTTTACATGCAATCATTATCTAACCAATATAGCGCAGCAGACAGTGTTTGACTAATTTAACCATCCAGTTAATTGGTTATGTTACTGAGGCTTTAGGGTTAACTTATCTTTTAACATGCTTCTTTTATTAGCTGCTTAATGAAGCTTTAGTTATATTATTAGTTTTTCAGGAGCAAGCAAAGCAATCAGTCTGCTTCATTGGCCCTGCCTTTGTGCAATGTTTATATGTTTATTGGGTTAATCATTCCTCACACAAATGTGCTTTTTGATATTTTTGTCTATTTATGTGCTACAGTGATCAGCATGTATCTAACTAGGGTTGCCACCTTTTTCTTAAGAAAATAGAGGCTATAGTTGTGGGTCGGTGAGGGTGGAGCCACAAAGCGGTGGAGCTACAAAATGGGTGGAGCCAGTCAAAGATGAATGATATATAAAACAATGACAAGGTGAGTGTTGTCGTCAGCAAAAGGAAGGGCCCAAACCGAGACTTAATTTAAAAAAAATAAAAACTATAATTGTAAACCAAGAATTGACTTCAAAAAGGATAAGATAAACCACAGACATTTGTGTGGTTTATGATCAGTTTGTATTTAAGCTACCTGCTATAGGTATAAAAGGGGTTAAACCAAGACTAACACATTAAAGAACCATTTGTCTAGTACAGTCACCCTATGCTTAATATATTTTACCCTCCACTCCAAACCTTATTATTTACTATTGTGCTCTGCACTCTGGCAGTATATCATCTATGATTTATGACTCTCAACAGCATTGTTTATTATTGGCCAGTCATCCAATATCTTGTGCTTTTTTCCCCCTATATTTTAGCAGTAATAATACAGGTCGCTTTTGTTTGCTTTGACAGGGTGTTCATCATTATCTAATACTGTCAGAACCTAGTTTAAACAAAAGATAAATATGTGCAGGAAATTATTCATAAAAAAAGTCTAAATGTGCAACACACTTTACCATTTTGCCATGCTGGATATTTTAATTTAAAATTATAAAAAAAAAAAAAATTGTGTTCTATAATCTTAGTTGAGATTGTTTTGAACTAAGCATTGATATCATGGGAAAAAATACTTGGCATTTTAGAGGAAATACATATTTCTGTGGACTGGAAACTACATTAGAAGACAACCCTCGTTAGATATGAACATGTGAACTGCATAGCACACTTGAGTATGGTCCTTAGGTCTTTATTTTTCTATTCAGCAACATCTAAGTCGTGCCTGATGACAGTTTTCACAATCTTGTGTGAAAGATAGAGACTTACCGTATGTGGCTCCAAAAGTTATACACTTGCAGAACCAGATTCCTCATAAGTGCCTGGGAGCCACTAGCAAACATCAGCAGATCAGGTGCTGCAGTGTCTCGTATCCAGCTGTCGGACGCACATCATGTGACGGCTACCGGCCTTAAAGTGACAGGACTGCCTTGTCATCCCCAGTCTGGCCCTGCATACTTCTATTGGAAGTTCAAGCTGGGAACCCACCTGATGTTACT
Organism: Spea multiplicata; assembly: GCA_009364415.1. Taxonomy (NCBI): domain Eukaryota; kingdom Metazoa; phylum Chordata; class Amphibia; order Anura; family Pelobatidae; genus Spea; species Spea multiplicata. Next base: position 10,976 of record VKOC01001815.1, read on the forward strand.
TTTTATTCTGTTATCTTAAAACTGCCATGCATAATAACATTGATATTTTTTCCTTCATCTGGGCACAAAAAAGTTACCATTTTTTACCTTTGGTAAGTTGAATAATGGAGCAGTGCACCTTTTCTGTCTTCCTAAGTCCCAAACAACTGGTATACTATAATTAACCCCTTGACGACAATTGACGGTCCAGGCACGTCACAAAAATGTTAATGACAATTGAAGTGCCAGGACCGTCGTGACTTTAAACAGGTGTAGAAAGTGATCTACATTGGCTTTCTTCACCCAAACGGTGTTGCTGTAATGCCTTCCTGTATTCCCATACATCCTTGCTGGATACTTGTTTTTTTGGACTTTGACCTTGGCTTGCTTAACAAACTTTGCTGATTCCCTCTACCCCAGACCACAGATTGCTGTACGGTAATGTTTTTGCCCTTTCTCATTGCTCAGTGGAATAAAACCATTGCTGTGGCACTATACCCTGGTTTTGCATCTGCTACTTTATCTGGTATCTCTCTGCGCTGTGCTCCAACCCCTACACACCTGACAGTTCAGTAAACAGGAAAGAAGAATATTACAGCTAAACACGAGCACCGCAGAAATGTTAAAACATCCATTGTCATGAAGGGGTTAAACAGAGTTTAAACGTTTCAAATGCAGCCCTCATTTGTCTGTGTGGAACAGTACTTTTAATGTAATTTTGCCCCACGTAACTTTTTTCCCCCAGCGAAACACACAGTTCCAGCATTGTTATTATTTATTGATTTATATAGTGTTATGACATTCTGCAAAGTTCTAACATGAGCAATAATGACATATATTTACTCTTGAAACTCATATTATTTTTTCAAAGAGAAAAACTTTCCCTTGCATTTTATAGGTGATATGCTAACATCAGGGCCGGCCCAAGACAAAATGCCGCCTGGGGCGAAGTATAAAGTGCCGCCCCCCCATTATCTACCCTTCCTCTCCCTGCTGCCCCACCCATTACCTACCCTTCCTCTCCCCCATTATTCCCCCCCCGTACCTACCTTTCACCAGTCCCTGCGGTGAGTCTCCCTGCTCGGTCTCTGGTGCCGGCTTGTATGCTGAGCGCCGGAAATGACATCATCTTCCGGCCCTCAATATTATAAGCAGGCACCGAGACCGAGCTAGAGGGCTCGCAGAGGAGAGAGGGGCGCCGAGCAGGTACTGACAACTTGGTAAGCGTAAACCACTTGGCGCCCCTCTCTCTCTTTACAAAAAAAAAAAAGGTGCCGCCCCTTCAAAAGTGCCGCCTGGAGCGGTTGCCCCACTCGGCTCCATTGTCGGGCTGGCCCTGGCTATCATTATTTTTGATAATCCATAGATAACTCCTTCAATGTTTTCCCGAATATCATAATTAATTTATTTACTGTTGGCAAACTACATAATTGTAGAATTAACGACTGATACATTTGGAATGGAATATATACAATGGGCTCATTCTACCAATTAATATTAATAATGTTTGCTAAAATTTAGAAACATTAAGTCTTCCCTCTAATTTCTGTTTATTTTAAACTTTATTTTAATGTCTCTTTTTAAATGCTGCAAAACACTGTTGTAAGCATACATATGTATATTCTCAAGCCTTTTTTGCATGTACTGTTAAAATAAAGGTCAGGAGGACAAGAAAAAGAGATTGCATTATCATTTTACTATTAATGGTGTTAACCATCTCAATAAAACTTCAGCGTGTTTGCTTAGTGTAGTGCCTGCAGGTCTTGTGACTCTCCACGCTCTGGTTGGTATCTGGATTAACAAAGTAGTAATGGATTTCACTGCATTGGTTCTGAATCGTAAAGTCCATAAAATATAGCTGAGTCAATGGAATTACGTAGATAATGGTCAATGGTATTAATTTGATTACTAAATCCTTTGCTGTCACATAGTATTCTGTTGCATCTTACATTCTCAATGAAATAGAAAATAGCAATAAAGGAAACAATAATAAATATATTTTTTATCATCTAGTTTATCTCCTATATAATTTGTACAACATTAATTAGATTTGTATTTAAATGAACGGTTTTTGCCATTTAACATTTTAAGAACAACATTTTTCCAGTCCTAGTGGCATTATTATAATAAAATATATATTTCCAATTACTAGAACTGGATATGTTTTTATTTTTAAAGCTTTGCTTAGTTAAATTAAACATATTTTTTTCTGGCCAGTTCAAAGCCATACAAATAAACAGTCCATAATTATTTTATTTTAACCTCTTAAAGGCCATTTTTTAACCCTTTGTGACAACGTGTGTTTTTAAAATTTCGGTGCTGCGTTTAGCTGAAATTTTCAATTCTCTGATTTAGTGTCTCCACATAAGTTATATATGGTTTTTTTTTCCCAGAACAAGAAGGGATTTCTTCAGATACCATTTTTGATCATATCATCTAATTACCTATAAAACATTAATCAAATATGGTTAAAAATGTTAAAACCTCCCACTTTTTCTCGTGTTTATTTAAAAAAATTGTTCCCTCATCGACAAAACCTAATAAAAACAACAGCTAAATATATTCTACTATTAGCCCTGAGTTTAGAAATACCCAATGTTTTTATGTTTTTGCAAGTTATAGGGCAATGTCCCCATGTCCTATTCGGGACATCTTTGAAGCCAGCTAATTGAATTCACCCCATCAAACCATATTTTTGGAAAACTAGACTAGTATCTTAACACTGTCCATACACAAACGATACTACCAGCCTTTTGTATATGTCTGTAAGGTCCCCGCCGCGGAACTCCCCTCCTTCCCGTGCCGTGCCCTCTTTTCAACACGCGGCGCCGAGATGGTGACGTATGGAGAGAGGTCCGGTGTAGTGGACCCGCTTGCTCCAGGGTGATGGCGGTGCCGCGATCTCCCTCCTTGCATCGTGGTCCTCAGGACGGCTGGAACACGAGGGGAGGGCCTTCCCAACAGAGATGGAGGACTTGCTTTTTAAAAGGACAGTAGGTGGCAATCCCAGCTGATTGGAATAAGCACAATCATGACATCAGGAGTACCCCTCCCTCCTCCCTATAAATCTGTGTCTTTTTCTATTCACAGTGCTCAGATGTATTGTGCTTTCTGTGTATTCACTTCAGTGATTATCTGCATCGTTTATTTGTCTTCTTGGAGATTGACCCTTTGCTTGCCTAATTGTTTATGAACCTACGCTGCCTGAACTGACCTCTGCTAGTCTTGACATCACCTATGCCTCATTCCTACCGGTACCTCACTTCTGACTCTCTCAGGTCTCCAGCCTTGTATTCTGGGCTCCATCTACTAAACCCCGACAATGTCACTGCCAAACAATATCCCAATATGTGTTTAGCCACATCTCCTGAGTACAGTGATACCACCAATGCATAGGTTTCTCAAGTTGTTTGGGACTGAAAGGTGCAGATTTATTTCTTTTCATTTTGACATCTGGTCAGTCCTATTTTGAAAATCTTTAAACCCGACCAATTCAATTTACCCCACTATTACCCATGGTCATTTTAAGTGCTAGTACTTTAAATTTTTCCATGCCAGGATTTTTGGTATGATACAGAGCTTATTTTAGTACCTGCTCATAAAAAAAAAACTTTATTTTTTATATTTTTGGACATTTATTTTACATTTTGTTGGAACTGGGTGGTTTTCCTGATGGTGAATCACTGCATAGTTATTTTCAAATGTTGCCACATTTTTATTTATTTATATTTCAACTATTTTTATTTTTTCCATTTTCGAAATTTTACTAATCACATTAACTTGACTTTTCAACCTGCAGGGGAACCCAGAGTTCTCAGGAGGGTCTAGAGACAGAGTTTATTTTTTTGTTAATGGGAACTGCAATCTTGCGAGAGGCAAAATCTCTTGCAATGGTGCTTATGACCGCTCTCTGGAGCGGTCACAGTAAGTCCTGGGGTGGGTTTTCGGTGTTGCTGAATGAGTCAGCGAGGCATTCCACCGAGGGTGAATGAGTCATCGAGACATTCCAGCAACACCATTTAAGATCCTAAGCTCTTTTAAATCTGCTGACGCCCCTGTTGCAGTTTTTGGCATTACTGAATGCCTCAACATGAATGCATTACAGCAATAATGTGCTGCACTACTGTATGTTGTATTTAACTTTCACAGAAAATAATTTTCTATAGAATTTAATTTTATCCTAGTTAAAAGATTTTGATAACCTCTTCAATCAATTTTAATAAGTAACAAGACACAGAGCGTCAAGTTTACAAGCAGAAAACAATGATGACACATACAGGATTTACAAACAATTTAGAGCTTTGGATGTTAGATGCTTTGGATAATTATTGATCATGGCTTGTAGTTGCTTTGACAACTTCAGGTTTGTAGAGGTCAAATCACACTAATAGGCATTTATTTTTATTATATCCTTTCATGACATTTCATGAAGCTTGTTTCACGAATGACCTTGTGCTAAGACAGTTTCATCCAGCTGTATACTATAATAGATCACAGATAATAGACAACAAAAGGCAAATGGTTGCCTACATCACAGACCCTTCTGGCAAGGGAGGTTACATTTTTTTACACACTTTTTTTCACTTGCTATGGCATTACGGTGTGACTTTTTGTGCCAGTTTGTGTGAAAAATTTCCAATAATGTAATGGATTGTGTACCAGACTGTTATGTTTTCTTCTTGCAAAGAACTTGATGCTTGCTAGCAGCTGTCGGCAAAGTCCCATAAAGTCAGCAAGTGCAATTAAAAGGAGCAGTGTTACTCTTAGAAGCATCAGAGCCTTCACTCTATTATTATTATTGTTTATTGTTTTGTATAACGCCATCATGTTCCCCAGGGGTGTACAATGGGTAAACAGGACATAACCAGTAATATATAACTGAGTTACTGAAAACAACAGGTAAGGAGGGCCTTGCTCAAACAAGTATATTGTCTTTTCTATGTTAACAATATAAAAATATTACTTAATTATTAAGAAGAATAGTACATTTCAAAACAAACAAAAGTATATGTCTGTTACTATTTCAAGTGAATACATGTGAAAACGTGGGAAATTACCTGAAAGTTTCAAAAGGCAAATCTATAGGTAAACACAAAATAACCATTTTTGTTTTCTCCAATGTCTCATATCACCATGTGACAATACATGCAAATTAACTATTTAACAAACCACAATAATCGGTCGTCAAGTATCTTTTTTAATGTTGTAACCAAATGAATTTAATTTTGTCAGGAGAGGAGCCCAACTATTCAGTTATTGCTGGCTCTTTTAATATATATTTTAATAAAAGCACAATTATTGTCAGAAGATGGCATTTTCAGCAGTAAGTTAATTTTACAATTGATTATGAGATTAAAATAAATAAAGCATTCCAAATTACAAAATTAGGCAAACCAACATTTCTGGGTATGCGTTAGCAAGGTTTTCAGAAGTACACTGACAGGTATATGGAAATCAAAGAAAAGTACAATACTAATACTTTCTAAACTAAATTCCTGCATGTAATGATATGCGTTTGACATACTGTACAGATACAAAAGGCACCATTTATTTTATTTATTGCTATGTTTTTTGTAAATGTTAACTATTTACTGCACATGTGTATCTGTAATGATATGTATGTGGAATACTGCCGTAATTTACTCTTTGTATACCCTGTCACTGCCAGTGTTCTGTTACAACAATATTTTATTTAGTTATTTTCAAAGATAAGGGTTGTTGGTGGTCCTTAAGTGTCTAGAGGTTCTAAGATAAGACTTGTCCATCACTATTCTTATTCTTTTCATTTTGTTTGTATATTATTCACTTTGCAAAATAAAATAAATTAATTTATGTAATGTTTGTGAAATGTAAATAACATTTTTTTTTTATTTTGATACCGCTACACAATAATTTTTTGTTAACATGAAAATGAGTGTGGCATGCAGTAGACAATGTGAACTTTTTTGCAGTGACTATAACAGATTATGCAATATGCAAGGGAAAATACAATGATTTAAAAAATATTAAAATACTAGTATATTTTTGATGTATTTGTGTCCAGTATCCATTTCAGTATATAAAATATTAAACCATATTTTTTTATTATTCCCTATTTACATCTTTGATCTGCAGACAGATTTAAAGGTTATTTCAATTTGTGGGAATTAAAAAATGTAACTACATTTGCAGGGGGGGTGAGGGTTTTCTGGACAGTAAATGGACACATTCTAATCTGCTACTCTTGTTTGAGGAGATACTATGATAAATGAAGACACGGATCACCTTGGAATTGTTCAGTTTCACCTCTTTAAAATACAATTAGGAAATAAAATATTTATATGCAATTAAGATTTGAATTCACATAGAAACCATGTACTGCTTTACCCTTGGGCTTTCAGTAATTCAGCAGGTTGCAGAATCTCATAGTATTGTACTCAGCTAACTAGGGCTTTTACATCCTGGACTCTGAATAAGCTGGGTCTCAGCCCCAGGGCAATACTTGGTTAAACAATGGTAGATCATTTAACATTTAGAAGAAATAAAGTATGCGTGTATCAGATTCTCAACAATCCATCCTAGTAAACTTGGAGATACCAAGACTATTAATATTTACATTTGTAATGCTTTCAACATCCACTTTACTGCACCTAGATTGCAGACCAAACCTCTTAGGGTAAAACATTATCTGGAGTCTTCAGGTGAAGCCCTGGTCGGTCTTTTTCCTGGTAGGGGAGCGGTGTGTGGCTTGGTCAACGGAAACAACCAGTCCCAGTAAGGATTGTGGGCAATGATTCTGACCTAAGTAGAATGTAAGCAATTTATTAAGAGACAATATACTTTATTTGGTGTATATAGTGAAAAAAGCAGGTAAGTCAATGGCTATAAATTATGAAACTGTTTACTGCATTACTTGTATCTAGCAAAATGTACTGTATATAGTAGCTGTACCCTTAGAACCAATTTATTTTCCTTCAGTCTTGTCCATCTAATAATAGTAATGCATATAACTTATGAAATGAAAGATAATACATTTTAATTCAAATGTACTGCAGTTGTCTAAATGGACACATTTTTATGTTTATTATGGATCAATTGATTTACTCATAAAGCTATCAAAATAACTCTCTTTTTTAATTAACGTTCAATGAAACAGTTATAATTATTTATCTCTATTTTCAACTTTGAATTAACACATTTGTATACATTATTTGTGGCAGATTTACTTTAAATATAAGTGTATTAAAACGGACTGGAATACCAATCAGGTGGTTGTGAGCATTCAACCCACAAATACCATTTTCACACAGAGACAAAAAAATTACTTTCTTTTTAGCCTGCACTGGGGAGTTCTCAAAAACGTAATGAGTTACAGCAGCCACCTGCGAAAATACCCCTATGTGACTGTTTGAAATCAAACCAGGAATGGAAAATAGCTGAAGAGAAAGTAACTCTACATCCATAAAAGAAAAATATGCTTCTATGAGATCTTTAATGTTTGTGAACTAATTAGAAATGGGAACACTCAGACAGCAAACTTTTTTCTTAAATTGCTTTTTATACTACAGTGAAAGAACTTTTTCCCAGTAGGTAGAAGATTGACTAAGTATGATAATTTACAATGGTAATGAATAAAGTCTATTGTGACTGACATTAATGTTATCCCAGATGTGCTACATTTTCCTAGAGTAAAAGTAAATATATATATATATATATATATATATTATATATATATATATATATTTTTATACCAAAATGGGAATCTCATTTTATGTGCTAGTTTTGTAAAACATGTTTGTGATATTTCAGCTTGCAAAACTGTAAGTTAAGATGGACTAAATGATTTTAAATAATAGCAATACTTTATTACTGAAAAGGGATTTATCTAGAGATACAGTACACATGGTGAATTATTCCAAAATAATGCACATTCAATGATTATGTACAGTGTATATGTTACAGGTAAAGCACTGTATTGTATGCAATACCTCAATACTTGTTAGATGTTAGTGTGAAATCTGAATGTTCACCCATGCTTTGTGAAAGCATTGCATATGATGACATAGGCAAGTGATAGATTTATTAAAAAACTTTAAAAGCTAATTTAACAATAAAAAAATGATTGGCTTTGGTTTAATGGGGTTGTTATTATTAATCAGTACAAGTGACATCTTAAGTATTGTTTCTTTAAAAATAATACATTTCTGTACACATGCATAGATAAATGGACACCGATCAGCCATTACATTATGACCCCTGACAGGTGAATTCAATAACTCTGATAATCAGTGCGTGGGAAATATTAGGCAGCAAGTGAACCTTTTGCCCTTAAACTTGATGTGTTAGAAGCGGGATAAACGGGAAAGTGTAAGGATCATAATGTTATGGCTGATCAATGTATATTGCCAATAAAAGCACATTTTGAGTATGTATCTTAATCCGTTAATCCTATTAGATAGCGCTATTATGTATACTGAACTGTAAAACGCAATAAAGTCTGATTCATTTTAATTACAAAAGCCTTAAAACTGCAGTTAAAAGTACATTGTCTTCCATATTGTTTTTTTTGTGATATGAGGGTTCCACCATTGCTAAAAATGAGCTGTGGAACTTATGAAGTGGCTATTCTGCCTTTTCTTATGAACTGCCATACTTGGACCCTCTTTAGAAAGAGATTGTGGCTGATAGATGCTAGTACTCGGATTTAGATTAATGCTTTGGTGAGTGAATTAAACTGCAAGCAGTCAGTTTCTTAATCAAAAAGGGAACATAATCTTTCAACTTCTGGCTTGACTGAATTGTTTAAAAAACGGCAAAATGACATTTTTCTTGCCAAAAGCTGCAGTTTTCTTTAACCTCTTCAGAACCATATGGACTATAATGGATGCTGGACCCCCAGTTTCTGAAAATTATTAGGACTAAAATTTTACATTGACTTACAGAGGTTAAATTATAATATTTTGTACACTCACTCTCTTGTTTCATTTCTATATGTATTAAGAATGACTTACTACTTGGTCTACATTTAAGTGTTACTTGCCTTATCCCTTTACCTCTGTTGTGTATCTGCCATTGTTGAATGTATGGAGATACAGTTAGTCTGGTGCCGGTGTTGTCTGCGCAATCCCTTGGTAGTATGTTTATCCTTCTTGTTTCCTGTGATTCAACTCCTTTTCCCCAGGCTATATAAACCATGCCCAGTACCATTTAAGTGTGTTTTTTTTGCATCCTCACAGGTGTCATGTCGTGACTGGTGGTACAGTCCTGCTAGACCACCTGTTTCTTTTACATGGACCCTTGGGATGTTATTGGAAATCTAGCATTTTTTTATAGTAATGGAGATACCAGGTTGTCTAAAGGCAAACTGGACTCTCCTGGCAAAAGGGACCAGCATTGTGAACTCTGTGGTGACAGCTTCAGGTGCTTCAACTGTGTCCTGTGGTCACACCAGGTGTACCTGAGAACTGTGTAGGGAGCCACTTGTAGACAATGCCCTTTACCCGGCTGCGGAATCTGCAGGCGCTTTATAAATAAATGTAATATACCCAGCACTTGTGCAAAGCTGATCAATAGAGTGGAACAATGATCCCAGTACACCAAGGCTAAGTAATAAACAAACGGAAACCTGGCAGAGGACCGTAGCAGGCAGATGACAACAGAATCTTCTTTGAAGGAGGGTAAGATGTCAGACCAGACAGAGAGTCTGTAATCGGGAATCAACAAATTTGCTAAATTGGGAGCTGCCATCGGAGTCACGCATAGTCAGAAGTCAGCAACCAGGAATCAGTAATGTAGCAGTATCTAGCAGGAATTCAGATGAGGTTAGTGCTCAAAGTACTTCCACAACTGGATGAGAGGGTGTGCCCAGAGGATATGCTCTTTTGCAGAAATGTAGAAGAGGGCAAAAAAGAAGACATAGAACATGAAGAGGCAAGAAAAGAAGTGGAGTTGTGGCAAAGGAGACAGGGATATGGAGAAGAAGTGGCACAGATCTCCAGCCAGAGACATAACAATCACGGTCACAGGTGTCACAACTGCAACAAGGTCCACCACTCTAGGGGGCCTGATTGACCCCTGCAACCACTTATTCAGCCCTTTAAAGTCGCCGGGTGTAGGTAATACCTGCAGCTAGCAGCACAGACAGTGTAGAGATCATCTGATTGGATGATCTCTTACACTCTCTCAGAATGCTGTGTCTGGCTGATCTAAATTGGGATCACCAACGGCACTATGAGATGCGATTGCACGCTTACTGCACCCTTTTATAGGGTTAGAAGCACAGACATGGTAAAGCGGCACAAAGAAAACATCATGCATGATAGACAATCAGGCCCTGGATAAAAGGGGCAAGCAGGACCTTACTCAGTGTGCAGTTATTTTGTTGATATTGCAGCAGTCAGACGTTTCCGTGATCCAGATGACAACCTCCTTTATCAAGACTATTTCAGTGACAAGTAATAGTGGTCTTTAGACTTGCTGTTTAACCCGATCATCACTGGAAGCATTTTTGTTTTTTGTTTCTCCTCATTAACCCCTGCATTGCTGACTACTTTCCTGACATTATTTGCCAACTTGCTTGCAATAAAGGACCTTTATTGCACTATTCCTATTGCCTGTGATTTCCTGCATCTGGATATCCTCACCTTCCTAACAGTTGGTTGGTGAAGTCGGGGACCCCTGAGCAATTTTGGCTCCCGTTCCCTGTGGTTTCTAGTTAGGCCTCTGCCTCCATCCTTGAGACAGTGAGTTGCAGACTCACAGGTCTGTGTGTGTCCACTGTAGAGCACTAAGCTCTGTCTGTGTAGAAAGCGCTGAGCACCCTGGGTAACACGCTCAGCACTGTTTACATCACACTTTGTCTCTATGTGTCCTTGAAGTGTACTAAAGTGTAGCTTTACTCTGCAGAGTGTCATCTTGCATCCCCTCATGAAAACACCCCACTAGTGTGACTGAAAATATAACTGTAAGATCAGGTAGCAGTGCCAGGTAGATAAGCCAGGTCAGACACAATATATGGAAGCATGGTCAATATTCAAGCCAAGGTCAAGCCAGGGGTCAATACATGGAAATACACTGGAATAATCACAATAAGCCCTGAGGACTGCTAAGCAATTCTTTAGCAGACAATGAATTAAATTAAATAGCCCTCTCTAAAGAAACCCTGCCCTATAGTTGATTGGCGGGGTGGAGAAAGAATAGGGAGTGTATACCTTCAATGTGTGGCTTGAACGTGCAGAAAGTAGTTGACTGTGCAGGACGGAATTTTAGATGTGTCAGAACATTGAGAAGATGGTGTTGCAGAGCTCTGTTTCTGCCACCAGGAAGTCTCCACGAGGAGTCCCTTCCGTGACTGCTGCCTTAGAGGATGAAGGGGAGGGGGATGACACGCTAGATCACCAGGGGACAAGTAAGCTAGTCCTGAGGGTGCAAAAAGGAGGAAAATGTGTCCAATAAATATTGCAAACATATACTTTTTCTAGGTGTTTTTACATATTAAAGTGGGGGTCGCTTATTTGTAGCCCCAGCTTGTCCCTGTAGGACAATTCATATCCTACAGGGACAAAATTCATGCCTTATTTTTATGGATAATGCAAATTGGAGTCCTTTTTGCATAGACTATATTGGATTTTACTGCATCCAAATTGGTAGATATATTGTTTGGCTATTACAAAATGTGTCCCACTTTCCTCATCTCTGAGGGTACCTCTACTGAAGCTGGAATAATGAGCAGGACTCTTACTAGTTGAAGTTAAAGGGTACTCATTTCCTACTGAAATCAATAAGAGTAGTGCCAGCCAGTTACATCTATCATAGTTTCGCTTCTGTTCATTGGTTCATTGGTACCCTGACAGGAGCCCTGCTTGCTGATTACAGTTTGATCAATGCTGGGAAGATTATAGAGAAGAGCGTTTGGAAGCAATGTTTCTCCCTCTCCCCACAAAGCAAACAAAGCAAATTATAAAAATGTTATCTTTTAATGAAATACAAATGAAACATAAAATAAACAATACATGAGCTCAGTTATCTCATTGTGACATCACTAGTATACGTAAGATGTACAAGAGATTCATACTGAACTGATAACAAAAAGATATATTAAAAACGCCCTGACATCCCACTGCCCTTGCACTACATGTAAAAATTATACCCAACCATTTACTGCATCCAAACCCCTAAGCCAAAAGTTAATATACTACCCTAGGGGATAGATGTAGCAAAATATCTGTGTGGGGTATGTCTGTAATTAGGGGATGTTGCAAGTATAAATTTGTGATTGTTCATCAGTGGCACCTACTATGTAAAAGTCATTTTAAGCAAAATTGCAAAAAAGAAACAAAAATCACATAGTAGCACTCACAATTATTATTTTTCTGTATTTCCAAGCCCTATTTAAAAAAATGTGTGTGTGTGTGTGTGAGTACATCAAACATGTAAAAGGAACTAAAATAGCACACAAAAAGTACATAGGGTGCTAAAGACCTTGGTACGTAAAGGGTTAAAAACCCCACATGTGTTATCAATATTCTGTACACTAGCTTTAATTTATTCAATGTATACACTTTACATATAAAATAATTTGCCAGTATTCTTTTTTGTCAGCTCTATGAAGTGGTTGAAGGTGAGAATGTCTGGAAGTTTCCTTCTTCTTCAGATATACTTCAAAGCTTCTATGTAGATAGTTAGTATCCTACAGGAGTGGAAGTTTGCAAGCTTCTCAACTGGCTTTTGATGCATCTGTTTAATGAGTACAAATCACAAGAGATGCTGAATGTACAAAGAGGCAACTGTGGCTGATTGAAGTCAAGAGCTGAATGCCGAAATATAATCTATTCCTTTTTCTATCAAATTGTTCATCTCATTTTTAAAGAACCACTTGCAGTTAACATCTGTGATCTTTTGGCAAATTATTTTTGTACTGGGGAGCATTTGGAAAAGTCGGTACTAAATATGATACCAGCCTGGGCCATTGGTAATCTACAAAATAAAAATCTCAATTTGTTTTTTATATTTTATGAGTAACTGCAAGCTTTATATTAAATAAACGTGGTTTATAAATTACTAGGATTCTTTAACTTTTTACTGAGTAAACTTTATCAATTTCTTGCAGTTTTAGTGGAAAAATAACATTGGGAGTAAAATATGTTTAGGTAAAGATGATAAACATATATGAAAGTCATCTGATACTATTCATTCAAAAATGCATAGTTGCAGAATATTCTTTACTAAACAACTGGTTTGTTGATTGTACTTTAAGATGTAGCTGTTCTTGTGAAATACTTACAATTATCTCCTCAGGTGCATATTAAATGATTCTCTACGCATTTTTGGCAGGGTCCAATGGAAACCGTAATAATGCAGAATGAGTGATGAATCCCTAACTGCAAAATCGAATTCAGTTTGAAAGTCAACCTGCAGCTAAGTGTTCTGTTTCTGATCTTACATTGTTTGACCAAAAGTATTAGTACTCAAAAACCATGGGCATTAATTTTGCACCCACTTCTTTGAAGCTATTAACAGCTGCCACTTTTCTTGGAAGGCTTTCCACATTTTGAAGGGTTTCTGTTGGGATTTGTGCCCATTCAGCCAAAAGAGCATGTGTGATACCAGGCACTGATGTTGAACGAGAAATCCTGGATAGCAATCGATGTGGTAATTTTCTAGAATCTCCCAAACCCAGATTTATCCATTAGACTTCCTGTTGAAGGATGATTCATCACTTCAGAGAACATGTTTCCACTATTCCAGAGTCCAGTGGAGGTATGTTTTACACCATTACAGCTGATGCTTGGCATTGCACATTGTCATATTCGGGTTGTGTGCACCTGCACAGCCATAGAAACCTATTTCATGAAGCCCCTAACATGCACAACTTGTGCTAGTGTTGCTTACAGGCAATTTGTTTATGAGTTACACGCTTAACCTGCAGTGTACCTGCAGTGAACGGGGACAGATTTAGCAGGACATGCAATTTCCCTTACTGACTTGTGGCATCCTATGACATGTTTAAAGTCACTGAGCTCTTCAGTATTCCACTTCCATTTTTTTGTCTTCGGAGGAGGCATGCCTATGTGCTTGATTTTATACCCCTATTGAGCTGCTCAAACACCTAAACTCAATAATTAGGAAGGCATACCTTTGGTCATAAAATGTACTTTTTGACATAGCTTATGGCTTATTGAATAACATTTTGTAGGTTTGTAAATATTTATAGCGCATTACAGTATAAATAGAGGCAATAGTGCAGTCACATAAGAAGTACACCAAGCATATAGATAATATGATCAGGCTACAATAGGTATGAATGCATTAGAAAGTGTAATTACATGCCCTGTAAAGCAAAAAGTATACACCGATCAGCCATAACATTATGACCACTGATAGGTGAAGTGAATAACACTGATAATCTTGCTATTATGGGACCTGTCAGTGGTTGGGATATATTAAACAGCAAGTGAACATTTCATCCTCAAAGTTGATGTGTTAGAAGCAGGAAAAATGGGCAAGCATAAGGATCTGACAATTTTGACAAATTGTGATTGCTAGACGACTAGGTGAGAGCATATCCAAAACAGCTCTTGTGGGTTCCCAGTGGTCAGTATCAAAAGTGGCCCAAGGAAGGAACAACATGAAACAGCGACAGGGTCATGGGTGGCAAAAGCTCATTGTTGCAAGTGGGGGGAGAAGGCTGGTTCGTGTGGCAGTAGCGTACCTAGCAGGGACGGCGGTCCGCCCCAGGTGCCGCTCATCAAGGGGGTTGCCACATGTCCTGGATTGCCTGGGTAGATAGTAGATACTATCTAGATAGTAGATACTATCTAACCTCATCACTCCCACCGCAGGACTTCTGAATGGTTAAAACCTGTTAAACTACAAAAGGGGAGAGGGGGAGAAATGAGAGAGAGGGGGGTAGATAGTGAGAGGGGGTAGATAGTGAGAAGGGAGTGAGAGGGGGGGTAGATAGAATTAATGTGTGGATGAATTGTGTGAATGAGTTAGATAATTAATGCGTTTGTAAGAAATGCATAAATGAACGTAAATTATTTGTGTGAATGAGTGAGAATAAATGATTGTGTGAATTAATTATGTGAATGAAAGTGTGAATTAGTGAGTGACTGTAAAAGTGTTTCTGTGTATCATAGATGTATAATTGATTGGTGGAAAGGCAAAGATGGCGCAAGAAGGATGTTTGAGCCTTGGGGACCAAGATGACACAGGCAGGGTGTTTATGGGACAAAGTTGACTCATGCTGGGCTGTTTGAGGACAAAGTATGTGTGTAATTTTGGTGCTGTTCAGGTTCTATGTGGGTCATCTATGCCTGTAAGGGGGGTTTTATCTATACCTTTATTGCTGAGTTGTTATGTTATTTCCAGTTGATCTATACCTGCTATGCTATGTTTCCCTACATTATTATTGTATACCTGCAAATACCGGATTTGTATGTCTGATTTTATGCCTCCAGTGCTGAGTTGATATATATATGATAGCTAACAGCAATCATACTTCTATCATGCCCAGGCAACCAGTACATGCTAGAACCTGGGCATGATAGGAATGTAATTGCTGTTAGCAATCACCCTCCTATCATGCCAAGTCAGCTAGTACATGCTGGAATCTGGGTATGCCTGGGCATGATAGGAGTGTGATTGCTGGTAACAATCATATATATATATATTATATTGTTTTTGAATTTTCTCCAATTTTGGTGTGTTACTTACCGTATTTGCTCGATTATAAGACAAGGTTTTTTCCAGCGCAAATGCTCTGAAAAATACCCCTCGTCTTATAATCCGGGTCATCTTATAATCAAACCTCATCTAGGTCTGACTATGAGACTAAGATCCAGATCCCCCGCAGCGATGCAGGGGACCTGGATCCTCCTGTCTGTCTCCGCCCCCAATTTACCTAAGCACTGGGCAGCGCGTAGAGCTCTACGCGATTCGCGTACACAACTTCCGCTACAGCCGGGAGGAGTTGCGATTAGCAGCGGGGGTTGTCTGTGTCCATCGCACAGACCTTCCCCGGCTCTCAGAGTTCCCCGTGATAGGTAGTGGTAGGGGTTATGCTGCACTATTGTCAATATCTGGCTCAATGTATAGTGATAGGGATTACGCTGTACCACCGTTAATGTCTGCCTCAGTATATAGTGATAGGTGTTATGCTGTACCACTGTCAATGTCTGCCTCAGTATATAGTGAGAAGTGTTATGCTGTACAACCATCATTGTCTGCCACAGTATATATCGATAGGTGTTATGTTGTACCCTTGTCAATGTCTGCCTCAGTATATAGTGGTAGGTGTAATGCTGTACCCCATCAATGTCTGCCTTAGTAATTAATGATAACAGTTATGCTATACCCCTGTCAATATCTGCCTCAGTGTATTTAGTGATAGGTGGTATGCTGTACCACCGTCATTGTCTGCCTCGGT
This sequence comes from Spea multiplicata, assembly GCA_009364415.1. Lineage (NCBI taxonomy): Eukaryota > Metazoa > Chordata > Amphibia > Anura > Pelobatidae > Spea > Spea multiplicata. The sequence goes on from VKOC01001815.1 coordinate 27,363, forward strand.
CTATAATGATAACAGTAATGCTGTACCACCTTCAATGTCTGCGCCAGTATATAACAATAGAGGGACCAACACAATATTAGGCAGGTGCTTATAATGTTATGGCTGGTCGTGTAAATGATCAGCAAAAAGTTCTAGAAAGACAGTCTTTGTTTTCAGCATGAATATCTATTACAAAACACCCCAACCCTTCGATTTTTTAATATTAAACTTCATATTTTACTTCATGTCTCTGGTGGAATATTTTTTCTTGGATTATCTAGTAACAGCTGTTCTCCCACAGCCAATTTTTTTGTCACTTCATTTCCTATGATAAACAAGCACCTGCCTTATATTAGTTAGAAATTATCTTAGCTTTGGCAGATATGTCCATCTGCTTCAGTCTCCTTGCTTTAGCAGTTTTGTATTATGTACTTGGGAATCGAATGAAAATAGAAAAAATATAGATAAAATGTAAAATATATACTTTAAAATGTACAAAATTATACAATTTTCCTTAATTGTGTGCTGAAAAAATGACTGCTGATACTGTTCCTTCACAGGAAATGGTATTAAAATAACAAAGTTGCTTTTTTCCTCATCACCTCAAGGTAGGCATGTATGGACACAGTCTTGGTCCATGTCAGGGCAAGCTTATAGTAAGATGTAAAAAGGGTTTGTACTTTGTAGTACAGTGTTAGCCGTTGAGAAAACTGGAGAAAAGTATGGTTAAAATGATACCATTTATTGGCTAACTGAGAGTTTAATTGCAAGCTTTCGAGACCAAGTAGTTAGGTCCCTTCCTCAGGCATTAATGAAGCCTAAATACAAAAGTACAATTCACACATTAACAAAAGCTTAAAGTAAATACACTTATTGGGGAATTTGCTAAGCAGTAAAGTAGCCAGACTAGCAAAGATCTAATAGACAGATAAGGTTCAGTCAGAGCACCTTTGGTCAGTTTACTCACTGGTTAGAGGGGCCATAAAACCATTTGACAGATGCCAAATCCATGAAGGTGCTCACAGGAATAAGTTGTTTGTAGTTAATTCAAGTTGTGAGAGGATTAATGGTTTGTAATGTTTTATAATGGGAGATGAATTCTTTGTCTCTATTGAGGCCAGTGAGTCGGGTATTAAACCGGCAGATTAGTTTGACCTCCCATAGTTTTCTCTCCTTCTGGGTGCGGAACAATCCCATCAGCACTAACAGCTTCACATCCCGAATGTTATGTCCTGGCTGACAGAAATATTCTCCAGCATGTGTATCTATTTTTTTCTGGTTGATGGTATGTCTGTGGGAATTAAAACAGTTTGTGCAATGCTTGGCCTGTATCTCCCACGTACGTTAGATGATTTGCACGTAAAGCAGCCATTAATTTTGTGCTGTAAGTGAGAGCCTGGTATCTGTACTTCATCTGTGGGAAGGATGTGTACACAGGTCTCGCATCTCTTTTGTTGGCAGGGAGAGGTACCATTTGCTGTTCGCCTGTGAAGGGTGCTCTTCACTATCCATTGTTTAAGATTGGGAGGCTGTTTGAATGAAAGCAGTGGGGGGATGTGGGGATATTGTCTTTCATCGGTGTGCAAGAGTTCTTGTAATTCCTTTTAGATCTTGCGCAGGGCTTCCATTTGTGGATTGTAGGTTACCACTAATGGTACTCGATCTTGCAAATTAGCAAGTGAGTTGGCAATAGACTTGGGCACCAGCGGGCTCTTCGTCTTCGTGCTCGTCTTCGGCAAAAAAATCTTCGTATTCCACGAATATTCGCCCGTTCCTGTCTTCACTTCGGGCGAATATTTGTGGACATTCTTCTTGTTCGTTTTTCTAGGTTTTTTCCGGTTAAGGGGTTAATACGGGGTTAACGCACACCGCAGCAGCTCTGGCGCCAGGAGTTTATATGTCCGTATGAGCAACTCAATTGGTCGCCAGCAGGGGGCCATCTATCTTACCAATAGATGGCAGCATTCTGCCCGAAGATATATTAGCCATATATGGTAGTGTCCTCATTTTCATTTATTAATTATTCAAATAAAATATATTCCCGAGATCCGCTGGTCTCCCTGCTGCAACAGTTAACTATTCATTTTGGGGGTTTTAGTATTAAACTGTGCGACAAAAGGATCAGTTATTATTATTTGAATAATTAATACATGCAAAGGAGCACACTACCATATATGGCTAATATATCTTCGGGCAGAATGCTGCCATTTATTGGTAAGATACATTGAGTAGCATAATAATTTTGGATTGTTCCATATGCTTGAAATCCAAAGTTATTATGCTACTCAATTTATCTTACCAATAGATGGCAGCATTGTGCCCGAAGATATATTAGCCATATATGGTAGTGTGCATTTATTCAAATACAATATATTCCCATGATCCCTTTGTCTAACAGTTTAATACAAAAACCCCCCAAAATAAATAGAAAAAAAAAAGTTTGCAAGAGGAGTTTAATGACTAGTCATTAGACATATGGAGAAGGAGCTGGTATGTTGCATTTACTAAAGATAGTGTGTTTCAGTTTAAAATTTAGGTCAGCCTTTCATAACGCAAATTATTTCTATAAATGTACTTGGGTATATGAGCGCCATCCCTGACCAGGTGCAAGAAGTTCACTGAACATTGCAGTCTACCAGCTATGCTGATGAAGGTGCTACTTGGATTTATAGCATGAATGATTCTAAAGTTATGTTGGTGGTTAATCTTACTGTAATTTGATCATATAATAAGCATCTAGTTATTCTTTTTACAGTGCACAGTTCTGCCACATATGCTAAATATGGTAGATTGTTTATATTCTGTCAAAAACGCCACCAACGTCAGAGGGAACTCCCCCGACATCACCAGGACCGCCCACCGACATCAGCGGCCCGTGATGTCGGGGGAGTTCCCTCTGACGAGAAAATACGGCCTTTAATGAAATATGCAGATTAAAATAAAGTAAATGACACAAAACCTCTACTTTTCCTCTTGCTAATTTCTGGGCCTAGAATGTTTTTTGACTACAAATTCAGGATTCTGGATAAGTAAAAATGAAATAGTTCTATTTATCCTAGGGATACACCGCAATAAAAGTTCTGGACCAAAGCCGAAAATTCAGGGCTCACTTAGCTGAAACCGAAAATGACCCCCCCACCAGGCATACCCAGATTCCAGCATGTACTAGTTGGCTGGGAATGATAGGAGTGTGATTGCTGTCAACAATCATATATAAATTAATATTGTTATTGTATTTTTTTGTCCAATTTTGGTGTGTTAACCACACTTTTATTAAAAGTAAGTAACACACCACAACTGGACAAGAAAAATCAACAATATGACTTGGCATCATATCAGTGTGATTGCTAACAGCAAAGAGTGGAACCAAAATAGGACACTATGGCTAACGTTTGGCACTGTTATTACATTTCTCATGATGATCAAGTTAAATGAATTGCTAAGAATCATGCAATATGATTTCTACAGCAGCTGCATTACCAATCCATGATTTTATAAAAGCTATTCTGTCTTAGCAGCTGGAGTATTAACTAACCCTAGCTGCAATACATACAGTGCCTTGTGTCTGCAGCTAACAAACTGTGTCTCTGCCCAGACAGGGACTCTGTGCCTGTGAAGGGGCAGCTGTCAGAGTGAAGGAGAAGATATTAGCTAGAGGGAGAAGAAAAGAGTTATTTCTCTCACACATCACACCTCACACACATCATATGTCTGCCTTGCTTTTCATTGCAGATGCTCACACATCACATTATGTGACCCTCTGTAATCCAGAGGCGTATCTAGGGTATGGCACCTATGGCTCGTGCCATAGGCGCCATTTGAAGGGGGCGCCAGTGAGCGGCTTTTTAACGCCGTCTTTTTTTTTTTTGATGCGGGGGAGAGAGAGGGGCGCCTAGCAATGGCTGACGTCATATTTCGGCGCTCAGCAGTGAAGCAGCGGGCACCAGCGAGCGGCTTTTAAACAATCTCTTTTTTTGATGCGGAGGAGAGAGAGGGGCGCCTAGCAACGGCTCACACCCCTCGTTCTCCGCTGCATCAAAAAAAAAAAGACAGTGTTTAAAAGCCGCTCGCTGGTGCCCGCTGCTTCACTGCTGAGCGCCGAAATATGACGTCATATTACGGCGCTCAGCAGTGAAGCAGCGGGCAGTGCAGGAAGACAGAAGCCTCCTACTCCCGTCGCTGGACCTCAAGGTGAGAGAACTACAAAGGGGAGAGGAAGAGGGTAGTAGGGAAAGGGGAGGGAAAGGAGTTAGAAAGTGACAAGGGAGGGAGAGGGGGTAGTAAAGAGTGTGAATTAATGTGTGGAAGTTTGGACAGGGGCACAATTTCAGTGCTTGACATAGGCGCTATTTTCACTAGATACGCCTCTGCTGTAATCCTAACGCTTTGTCAGGAGTCACTTACTTTTCTCCGGTAAGGGGCATGGTGTTTAGCCATGCCCACTGCCCACCCTCATTCTTTCCTACTGAATACCTTTTAGGGCTATCCCTGTCCCTATTTCAGGCTAGCTCAGAAAGCCAGATATCAGTGGCCAAAAGAGGGAGAACTCCAGGTAGCCTGTCCTGGAAAGTTCCCTGGTGTGGATATATCTATGCAGGTCCTAGGTAGTCAAAATAGTATCTTAACCGCAGACAATTCTCAAATTAACTACACTGTGCAACAGAAATGTCGTAATGGCATTACATTTGAGTCCCTTCAATAAATAACTGTTTTCTACATTAGGGTATCCAGGATGGTGTTATTGCTGTAATTATTAATAATCAGACGTAAAGGATTATGCACTGACCAAAAATGCATCAGCTCTTAAATCTATTATTTCTTAAATTAATAGAATCTTAAGAATATCAATATGTTACCTCAAACTTGTACTATGTGTATGTGTTTGTTTGTTTCCTTTTGTATCATTATTTTTTCCCAGTAAATCTGACTTTTAGATTATAGTTTGTTTTGTGTTAAGAGATTTTGCTTGGTTTAATAATTTGTCCTGAACATAATGCATATGTCAAATACATAAAAGATTTTATATAGCAAGGTATCAGCCTGCACTTCTTAAATGGGCAAATGGGCCAAAAACAGTTCGGACAAATTGTTTGGTTTGTTTTTGGCCCATTTGTTTTCGGGCAACAAATTATGTTACCTCTATTTGGCCGAAAATGTGGTGGCATTTTTCATTTAGTTGAATTCAGATTTTTTAAATCACACGAACCAATGAATATGTGTGGAACATGAGGGTTTGGCCGGCCCCCAAGTCTAATAACTACCTTGTATCATGTTGCTATGCTCAGTCTTGCCATGTTGTATGATTTTTTATTAAACCCTCTTTCGCAAACTCATCTTGTTAGTTCCTCACTCAGTTTTATCTCCCACTCTATACAGCTGTTTATCATGCCCCTCTCAACCTTAACTACACCAGTGATTGTTTCTTGGACTACGATTTCCAAAAATTGAACATACCCACAGGACCCAAGAGGCAACCCCTCAAGATACTTCCCGTCGATGCCAGCAACATCAATTCTGGAGACACCATTACTGTATGGATTGGAGAGAAGCATGCTTAGTTTCAATCTTGTCCGGTCTCCTTTATTTCCTTTAATCCTTGGATTTCCCTGGCTGAAACTTCACAACCCCACCATAAATTGGGCTACGGGACGTATTACTTTTGCATCTCCACACTGTAAAGAACACTGCTTTTTCCATACTTGCGTTTCCACCCTTCATGCCACATCCTCTGAGACCCCTGAGATACCAATACCCTGCCGAGCTTTCAGTAAGGTCTTCTACAAAGAGGCCAATAAACTACCCCCACACTGTCCATATTACTGTCCTATAGACCTACTTCCTGGGGCCCCCATACCATTTGGCTGCATATAGCCCCCTCTCTGAACCCGAATTAAAGACACTAAAGACTTACATCGAACAGAATTTAAGAAATGGATTTATCAGACCATCAATTTCTCCTGCTGGAGCTGGCATATTTTTTGTTGGGAGGAAGAACGGAGGGCTTTGTCCGTGAGTGGATGACAGGGAACTCAACAAGGTCACTATGAAAAATAAGTACCCGCTGTCAGAATTAATGGACAGACTAACAGATGCACGAACATACACCAAATTAGACTTAGTGGTGCATATAATTTGGTAAGGGTGAAAGAAGGACACGAATGGAAAACGACTTTCCAATCACTGTATGGCCACTTTGAATACCAAATCATGTCGTTCAGGCTCTGCAGCGCCCCTGCCACTTTTAAGCACTTCCTCAATGACGTGTCCTTTCTCGTATCTAGCAACATGGACTCTATGGGAGACCACCTCTGTCGAGTTCTTGGGATTCGTGTTAACTTTAGGGAGCATCAAGATGGATCCAAAGAGGTATCAGCCATCTTCGACTGGCCCAGTTCCTACCTCTGAGAAAGCTGTACAGAACTTCTATAGGAAATTCATTAAAGGCTTCTCCAGACTCATCACTCCCATCACTTAGTTAACCAAGAAACATGTACAGTTTGTTTGGTCTCCTCAAGCACAGTAAGCTTTTGATGAATTAAAGCAATGTTTCACTTTGGCCCCTCTTTTCATTCTACCCGACCCTAAAAAAAACATTTTTTGTGGAAGTAGATGCCTCAGAGACTGCAGCAGGTGCTATCCTGTCCCAACGACAAGTTGATGGTGAGATGCTTCATCCTGGGTCTTTCTTCTCCAGACAGGGGGATAGAGAACTATTGGCCATAAAAATGGCACTAGAGGAATGGCGTCATCTTCTGGAAGAGGCAAACCATCCGGTTACTGTTTTTACTGATCACAAGAACTTGGAGTATCTGCAAGGTACTCGTCGTCTATGTCCTAGACAAGCCAGATGGGCTCTGTTTTTCACTCTATTTACGTTGCATATTACATACAGACCAGGTTCAGGTAATGGGAAGGCTGATGCCTTATCCCGATTACATGAACCACATACAGAACCCATAATTCACTAATAAAAACCCTGCAGACACACTCTCAATATCCTTTTCTCACCAAGAACATATTCTACTGTACAAAGATGCTGTTCTTTTTGTACATGATCATCCATTGGCTGGCCATGGAGGTGTTAAGAAAACTGTAGAATTCACACAACGATCATGCGACTTACGTGGGTGATCCAAGGGCACCAACACAAGACCCACTGGGTTATTGCAACTGTTGCCAGTGCCAACAAGTCCCTGGGCCAAGATAATGGAAGACTTTATCATAGAACTCCCACCCTCACAAGGATATACCACCATTATGATGGTTGTGGATCGCCTAACCAAAATGGCTTACCTACTGCTGCTGAGACTGCAGATATGTTCATCAAAGAGATCTTCCATCTTCATGGCATCCCACAGACTATCCTCTCTGATCGTGGTGCTCAATTTACCTCTCACTTCTGGTCTGCCTTTTGTCATGGTTTAGGCTTACAAAGACTCCTGCCATCCTCAAACCACTGGACAGACAGAGCGAACTAACCAAACCCTAGAACAATATCTATGTTTCTATGTCACCCACTTTCAAGATGACTGGCTTTCCTTGCAACCAACAGCGTAGTTTGCCTATAAAAATCATCTACATAGTTCTTCAGCTCATCTTAAACTGTCCTGCCCAAGAGATTGGGTCCCAAGTACCTGCGTCCCTTCACAGTCACTAAAATCATCAGTCCTGTTGCAGTCTCCTTAACCTAACGCATTAACCTAACTAGATGCCTAGAAAATCCCTGACTTTGTGCAAGTGTACCTAGTAGAATTGATGCTGTTTTAAAGGCAAAGGGTAGTCATACCAAATATTGATTTGATTTAGATTCATCTTCTGTTCACTAACTTTGCATTTTACAACATGAGGATACATCTGCCTAAAACGTATACACAGTACTGTATAGTAGTACAGCCGATGTGGCATTTCCAAAAATGTTAAACATTTATTTTTTTCTTGTATATAAAGAATTAAAGAAAAGAAACAAAGAACAGAAATAAAGTATCACACTTTTCACTTTTGTTATTAGCTCAGCCATTAATTAAGAGGAACTAATTGGGACTAGGTGTAAATCACTTTAAACAATTTAATAAAGCTGTTGGGGACTTGGGGAAATACTGGATATAATATTGAAATGTGCATCTTATAAGATAAATTAAATAAAACCTTATTCTAAAGTAATGTATATTAAGGTTTGGGGTATGTTGTAGCACCATACAACATGACCAAGAAAAAAAAGCTATTTAGTTATAGTTAAGTGTGTTCAAATACAAAAGTCTTCCTGTATCTATTTTTAAATTATTAGTGATAATGGTAATTCTATTATTTTTCCATACCCCATCATGGATTATTCTACCACGTAAGAAGCTGCTAATGGCTCCCATTAATCTCATATTTCTATTCCATCTGTCCTTTCATACGTTTACATCAATTTTAGGTATTCAGGCTGTTTCCCCCCATATATGATATACCTGCCTATGTTTATACAGGTGTCTTTTTCTTGGGGACACAATGATAAACAAATGTAAATATGTTTTTATATGAGATATTAGTGTAGCTTTTTCCTACCAGTGAATATGCCATTAATATGACATTCCATTTTTTTTTGCTTTTTCCGTATATTTTCTTCTCCTTTCTCCTTTCTCTCCTTCTCAGTTTCCCTCTTAACCTCTGGCACCTACACAATTGCTAATAAGTTTTAACCTTGGCACCCAGCTACATTTTGGGATGGGAGATCTGCGGTGAAGGGCATTGTCAAGGCTCAACAACAGCTCCCCTGCAGTTCATTTGCAGATGGGTGTCCCCCTTACACGGCCTGCAGCCAGGTCTGTCAGTAAATGTATTTGCACTGGTGCTGTGGAGCAGAGCTGCTGAGAAATGCTGTCTGTGTGTGTGATAAGAGAATGGGACTGGAACACTTAGTAGGAAAAAATCCAAGCATAGTGCCCCAAGTTCAACTCTTTTTTGTTTTAACCTAGTGTGATAAAATTATAATCAAGCATCTGAAATTATGGATACTTATGATATTCTAGTTCAAATCCTCGCTTTCATGCAAGTCACTTAATTAGTGATTGTATTGAGTTTGCCCACACCGAGGCACTTACCACGGAAGTTCTTCTGCCCAGAATACCACTACCAAGGGAGATGCCCTCGGTAGGAGTAAACCAGAACTTAAAGGATCCCAAAAGCAAAGAGGCCTTAGTGCAAGCAGGTAAGTTTCGGTACTGAGTAGATATAGCAAGGTTCAGGTGCCAGCTCAGGACAGGATAGACCGGAAACTCAGCAAAACAGAGGTTAGCCCCACCCCTAATCTAATGTAATTGCCGCACCTCCAGCCGTCCATCAACACCGCGTCTCCAGCCACATGGCAAAGCTGTGCCCCTGAGTTGTTGCTGCCAGAGCCTTCAGCACGCCAGGAACTGTGCGTATATTGCTTTGGGGGTCTCTGCGCCGATGGGCATTTACCTGCCTACTGGTAGCGGGACACAAAGACAGATCCTCCTGTCCCCGGTGTCGACCTACGTACACCCGACCGCCGGCAACAGAGACCTGCGGTGAAGCCCCTGATAACCAACATCTGCAGGCATGGCATGGAATTTAATGGCTAATTTTTGAAGAGTTTCAGGGTTAGCTCCTTAATCAAGTTGATGTTAAATCAAATACTCTATAGAGTTAAACCAGCTATATTCTTTATTATTTGTCTGCTGTTCCATTTTAATCTTTTTTTTGTTAGACATAAGAACTCATTTCTAATCAGATGTCAAACATCAGCTTCTTATTGCTATGCCATTGATTGGTATTCATTAGAGATCCATTATGTTCCATATGTCATTTGCCATTGGTAATCTCTGCCTCGATTCACTCTGGCTTTGTCATTGGAATGATATTAAATTCCCATACACTCACAGAAGGTCTTGTCTTTAATAATTAATGTGCTTTGTACAATGTTAACTGCCGTGCCCATACATTAATCTCTGACATTGCCATTAAATGTGCTAAACTTTCCTGAGCTTTATGCATGCAGGTATTATTTTATATTCATGAATTGAGACAAAGGGGAATTGTGACATGCATTAAGCTAAGACAAGGAGTCTAAGAAGTTTTCTCAGCTAGAAAATGATTTGCAATGCTTGAAAAGAGAAAAAAAATACACTGAGAATTGGAGCAGTTTTCCAGGTTATATATTATTATTTTATTATTATATATTATTTGTTGTTGTTAAAAAAGGCAACCACCAAGACTATGAGAATCATTATGAAGCCTTACCTATAAGCCAATTTACTGTAATATATACTCTTAGTATTTTATAATAATTTAAAATAATATATTATAGTATATATTATTATATATATACGTGGACTAGTCACTATAGCTTTCTGGATTCTATAGCCAAGGATAAGTAGATGAGGTGGTATATGAATGTTTTTAAAATAATAAGATGATGAAGATATGGGTGCTCGGCGATAAACACAGAGAAGAACAAACAGCCTTTTTCTCCAAACATAGCTTGTGTTGGCCCAAATGCAAAGGCAAGGCTTAGCTTGTGAGCCCGTTGTAGAAGGTCAGGCTCCCTGCAAGGTAAATGAGTGTGTATATTTGTGTGTAACTGTGAGTGTGTCTCTGTAAATAAAATAGAACACGTGTGTATTAGAGTAAGAGTGTTACTGTTTGTGTGTTATTATGTATTGGTGTTTGTATGTTATGGAGGTGTGGGATCACTTAGTTTTACATGTACCCCAGGTCTGAAGATGCAATAAGCTGTCAGGGTTTATCTATAGAGTTATATTTACTTCAGGTATCAAGATTACTTTATATATTTAATTCTATATTACATATAATCTTATATTTTATTCTTTTGTACCATATTTGTTTTAATATAAGACAATGTTTTTTTCAGAGCAAATTCTCTGAAAAATAAACCATCTTATATTCAAGGTTGTTTTATAATCCAACCTCAAATAGAGGTCGGACTATAATACTAAGATCCAGATCCCCCGTAGCTCTGCAGGGGACCTGGATCCTCCTCTCTGGCAGCTGGTGAACGTCTGCGAGATGCACACAGACAACTTCAGCTGCTGCAGGCCGGCACTTCCGCTGGGGCTTCTATGATGGAGCGTGACATGACGTGACATGACCTTCCAGTACTCAGTCATAGGAGCCACAGCGGAAGTGCTACGCGCAATGCAGAGACTTCAGCAGCTGCCCCCACTAGACACCAGGGAGTCTGAAGCACGGGGGACACGTCTGGGGATGCATTGGTAAGTCTGTGGGGGGGGGCAGAGTGGCTTGTGATTGTGTTAGGCGAAACGCGTTTGTGTGTTATTTTAGATTAACCTTTTGTTGATTTTTATTGTTTTTTATTACCAAAAGTTTAAAATAAATAGTTTTCAAGAAAACATATTTATCTTGCTCCTGTCCTTTTTTAATTTACAAAACAGAATACCTTGTCAGTCACCACTATATATGTGGTGGGGAACATACCCCCTATGCGCTAAGGAGTGAGCAATTCTATCACTGGTCACCAAAAAGGAACTGAGGACACTCCAGACTGCTCCAAAGGCTGCTGCTAAAGAAATTCCAAGGCATGGATTATACTGCCTAAATGCACACTTTGGGGCTAACTGAAGAAACCCATACTAAATATTGCTACCAAAGAAATCTTTAATGCGAGGATTATATCGCCCAAGCCCATACTTTGGGGCTAACTGAATGTGAGTAGCCCCTTGCGGCATTCATTTTGTAAAAAATACGCTTTAAGAGACATATCGTGTTTCTCTTTCACATATCCACATCCGTGAGCGCGCAGCAACTAACCCCCTTGTGAACTACTCTACCTGTCCAAGCCAAGAAGAGGAAACCTTGGCAAGCGGTTCTACTACATCTGTAAGGCACTTACCTGGCAGACGCGGGGAAGTTCCTCTTCGTCCTCCCGGCAGAAACG